>CAMOHE010052216.1:116621-136376 GCA_946598075.1 Artocarpus hirsutus
TTATTTGCTTATCATACATTCAACAAATATGAATGTAAAGAGGACAAGATTTGGTATATAAATAATAAATAAATTATTTATTGATAAAAATGTCTTCAAAAACTCATTACATTTTTACTCCTTAGGGCATACATGTCTAACAGTATCGTGTCACGGTATACAAAATCGTATTAGCGGACAATTTAGCTGATCCATGCATGAAGACACTTACTGGGAGAGTCTTTAAGAGGCATATGGAAGCTATGGGATGCGAGATTTGTCATATTTACTCACTTAGTAGAAGTGAGAGATTATTAGACGTGTATGCCCTAAGAAGTAAAAATGTAATATTTTTTTGGAGACATTTTTATCAATAAAGAATTCATTTATTATTTATATATCAAATCTTGTCTTCTTTGCTTTCATATTTGTTGAATGTACGTTAAGCAAACAATAGTCTGAGCTTGTCGGTCTAAACTTTTAAGAATTGGGCATATAATGGACAGATTATGCGGAAGACACGATTCCTAAAGTGACGGTCTAAATCATAAGATCTGCAATCGAGGGAATAAAGTTGGGTGCTTTATTTATGTAAAGATTGTTATGTTGTCTATATCCCTAACGGAAGATGGTTTGTCTTAGCCATCGGAGGTGAACTTTATGAATAGAAACATTAGCACATTGTCATAGGTGACGATGTGTTGGATCGGGACATAAAGTGAATTGATTTGGATTAATAATTCTGTCTTGGCAAATCGATTCACTTTAGATGATTATTTGTATTGTATCTTAATCTTAAGTTGAATAGTGGGCTCGTTGTTTTGACTTGTGTCTTTTGATATACCAAAGGGTGATACCTATATTTTAATAGTGATACACATGCTCGTACATTGGAGGCATGACTCTTGATAGCGTAGACCTATTTTTCATAGATATGGAATCTATAGCTCCTTTTTAAGAGTAGTGATATCCTCTTATATCTGTTATCCTGTAATTGAAAAACTGAAGCGTTTAACCATTTGGATACATAAGTGTAACCAAATGGTATACTATCTTTAGATGATAAGTTTTTCAATGGTGAGATAATGGAAAGTAAGATAAAAATAATCGGGAAGGTAAGATAGAACTTGTCCTTAAGCCGATTATGGATAATCCTATGGGGATACGATACATTATGATATGTCATAGAGACTTAGCTATACGGGCTTCGTGATTCTATATAGTTCGAGAGTGCATCTCCAAGCTTTTAGTGGAGTAGAGTTGGAGTTGATAATTATGAAATATATATATAGGATATTAGGTTTATAATTATTGGGAGCTTGAACTATATAGGTCCATCAAGTCCCCTTTGTTAACTCACAAAAATCCTGTAACGATACGGCATGCTTTTTTAATAATTGGTGACTTATGTCAGATTTATCAGATTGGCTCAAATTTAGTAAAATCAGATAATTCATGTTTGTTTATTAGTTGAATTAATTGTTGTGATAAAATTAATTCAAGATAAACTTGTTGAATTATTAGGATCGGATAATTCTTATCTATTTATCAGTTGATCTAATTTTGAATAAATTAATTCAAGATAAACTTGTAAAATTATCATAAATTCATTTATTTTCCTAGAAATAATCTAGATAAAGTTGTTTTAATTAGATAACTTCTCTATTGAGTTATTTGAATTAAAATTGAGACTTTATCCTATAGAATCTCGGGTGGAAAATAAAAGATTCGCTGAGTTTTTTATCGACAGTTTGCAATGCCGATCCTCAGGTTCGGCCTACCGATGGGGCAAGTTTGGTATACCGGTTAGACAGATCGGCATGCTAATCGTGCGATAAAATGATCACGCATGTTCATGTAGATTTCATCAGATATTGATATGAGTTTGATTCTGATTCAAATTTTGAGGCATTATCTAATAAAGACTGACTCTTGGGCCCAATCTCTATAAAAAGGGAGTGAGTCTCATTATTATTAAGATCAATTAAGAGATTAAGAGTGAAACTCTACTAATGAGATTCTAAAAACTCCTCGAGAGCTCTTGTTCACAAATCATAAACACTAGCTTTGGGTTCTCTCAATTGGTTGAAAGAAGAGTCACTTGGTGGAAGAGCTGTACGTGTGAGGCCACACTTACTCCGATTGTAGATAGAGAATAGCAAAGAAGGCTAGTTGGTTGAGGTCATTCTAGAATGTTACATCTCTACATTGATTAAAGAAGCTTTTCGGCATTTACAAGGTTAGTAAGATTTGGTTAATTTATGCATATAGCGTGTCAAACTTGTGTTTTGAAAAATACTCTAACATAAAATTTTTAAAATTTCGCTGCATACTATTTTTCCAGTAGAGGGAACCACGAGTGATTTGTTAGGATAGTTGTTGATCATTTTCTACCATCAACAATTAGCGCTAAAAGGAGGGCCTTTATCTTTTGAAGACGAACCACCATCATCATGGTGACCACTCACACCAACCATATCAGAGGTAACACAAACAACTCTATCACACAAGGAGGTGATAAATCAGTTGGAGACAGTGTTAAGAGTCTAAAAGAGATAAGCAGCCTTTATGAACCACCTTGCTAGAGTAAAAGGTGGATAGAATGAGTGGATTGCTCAAAAAAAATTTAGCAGCCTTGTATGTCATTCAAGGTCGAGACGGTAACCCTTCAGGTGATGACCAGGAATATCAAGGGAACCATGCTGGTGGCCAGAATGGCATCCGACGAGGTACCCCTAAGGGAACCAATGAGAATGAGGGTGGCTGATGAGGAAAAGTTAATTCTATGGGTAGCTGAGAGCATAGGTGGAGAGCAGACTAGGTTTGGGTTTAGGAACCAAGTCAGTCGAATCTGTAAAGGCAAACATATAGGTCTACCTTCACTTCCCCCTAGACATGAAATTAGACCACATGCAACCTCGGTGCATAATGGAGGCAACCTAAAGGACAAGGTCTAGAAAAAAAGATTTAAGGGACCACCTTCGCATGAGGAGAGCTATCTCGATGGGAAATGTTCCCAATGCAGTCAGTCAGTTAGCTGTTGACCAACCATAGAGCAACCAACAGGTCAACCCCAACATAACAGCCTAGCACGTAAACCAACAATTACAGGTAGCATTAGCACTTCACACAAGCAAGATTAAGCGACTCATGGCTTGAAAGCCTTGAAGACAAGCTAGATGTGCATGTGGAGAAGAAATAACATACACTAATCCTCTTGCTCCTGCCATCATAGAGGCACCCCTCTTGAAGAGGTTTAAACCTTCATAAATGACGCCTTATGAAGGGTTCACAGACCCCAAACATCATATTTAGATCTATTAATCTTACATAGAACTCTATAGAGTCCCTCAAGAGATCATGTGAAGAGCCTTCAACTCAACCAATTCATGGGTGTAAGATCCCTACAACCGTCCAAAGAGAAACTAAGCTTCCTAACTCAGAGACCAAGTGAACTCTTAAAGGACTAGCTCACAAGGTTTACCAAGCAGTGGATGTGATGGGAGGAGTCTTCGAAGATGCCACCCTTATAGGGGCCTTGAGTAGTATGCAGATAGAAATAGCATTCAGGGATGACCTCGACCGCAAGGGGTCTGAAACATATAAAGAGTTCCTCAAAAGGGCCAGAGGCTACATCAATCAGGAGAAGGTCAAATGTTTAGCCTTCAGAAAAACAATTGGAGGCAGCAATGGTAATGCCCAATTGGCAAGTAATAAGGGGAAGAAAAGCAGCAACCCTCAAGGGTAGAATGGTTAAAGGTTACCCATCTATGACCCTTTGCCAGCCCCTTCAAGTTGAGTTGTCATTGCGAACCATGCCAAGCTATAAAGGCAAAAAGGCAATAGAGGTCCACTCCAGCAAAGGTATGATAACTACCATGACCTCATAGCCTCGATAACAGCATGTACCACTAAATAAGTGACCAACCCTACCTCTAGCATCCTCCCCAATAAGGTCAAGCCCAAACAAGTGCAGTTAGACCAAGTATTATAGGTTCCATGGTGATGCGGGGCTCTACACCTACGAATGTATTAGCCTGAAAGACAAGATAGAGTGGCTGATAAGGGAAGGACAATTATAGGAGTATAAAGACAATAAGAACAAAAGGAATGATAGGGAAACAATCACGCAAATAGCCAAAGGAATGATGGATTACGACATGAAAAAGGCTGACGACCAAACGAGGATAATGCACCCATAAGGGTAATTCGTACCATCTTTGGTGGACCATACCTTTGGAGTGGCTCTTAGAGGTCTTAGAAAAGCTATGCCCAAGAAGCGAAAGAGAACTTGAAGCATAGGTGTTGGAACATGTAGATAGGTAGGCCTACCAAGGCACCGAGGTATGAAGAATTGGAGATAACCTTCTCATAGATGGATGCCCACGAGGTCCATTTCCCTCATAATGACACCTTGGTGGTTGAGGCTATGATTGGTAACTATTCTCTATGTCGAATCTTGTTGGATAACTATTACTTCATCGACAACATCTACACGGGCTGCCTAAACAAGATAGGAATTTCCCTGGATCAAACTAGCCTAATTCTCAGCCACTATACGGGTTCATGGCGAATAGTGTAATCCTTGAAGGGACAATCATGCTACCAGTTATGGTGCAAGAAAAGCCAAGGACAACGACAATAATGTCAAACTTCTTTGTAATAAAAGTTAGAGACTAGTATAATGTGGTAATAGAGAGGCTGGCATTAAGGGCCCTAAAGGCCATAACCTCCATCCATCATCAGAAAGTGAAGTTTCCCACTTCTCAAGGTGATGAGCACATGCCTAATCCATGGAGTAAGGATGGCGGGGTTTGTACCATAGAGGGTGGGCGAGATAAGAGGAAATCAATATAAGTCAAGGCTAACCTACTTTGATGTTATCCAGGCCTATGCCAACCCCTAGAAGAATAAAGATGAGAATGGTACATCAAGGGTCCCCTACAGAAGACATAGACCTAAGAAGGTAACAAACACCGAACCCATTGAAAACCTAGTAGAGGTAGCCCTAGATGAAGGGAACCCCTCCAAAATTTTTAGAATTGAGTCGTGATTGAGCAAGAAGATGGCAGATGAACTCAAGAAATTTCTTGATAAGAATCTCGACATCTTCGCATGGACCCATGGAGATATGTCAGGAATAGACCTAGAAATTTCCTGCCATCGACTAAACATCAACCCTAGTTACCTTCCAAAGAGGCAAAAGAGACGACCTCTAAACCCACAGAGGTATGAGGCACTTTAAGAAGAGGTCGATAAGTTGGAGAAAAACAGGTTTATCAAGGAATTATAGTACTCTAAATGGATCTCAAACACCATTCTTGTTTGAAAACCCAACAAGAAATAAAGGACATGTATCGGCTTCAATGACTTGAACAAGGCTTGTCCCAAGGATAATTTCCCTCCATTGCAAATAGATCAACTAGTCAACGCTAATGTAGGTCATGAGTTGTTAAGCTTCATGGATGCTTATTCAGGCTACAATCAGATTCCCATGCATCTATGAGATCAAAAACACACTTCTTTCATCATAGATAGGGAAATGTTTTGTTAAACAATGCAGGGGCAACATACAAACATTTGGTGAACAAATGTTCACCAAATAGGTTGGAAAGATGAAGGAGGTGTACGTGGACGATATATTGGTCAAATCTATAAAGGCAAGCTTACATATCTCACACCGAGACTAGAAGTTCAAGATCTTGAAGAAATACAAGATGAAGCTCAACCCTCTAGAATGCATATTTGGTATTGCATCAGGGAAGTTTCTATAATTCATGGTTAGCAAATGAAGAATAGAGGTTAAACCAGAAAAAAATCAAAGCCTTGTTGGATATGGAGGCTCCACAGAAGCCCAAGGAGGGGCAAAAGCTTATAGGATATATAGTAGCACTTAACCTCTTTATTTCAAGAGCAACCAAAAAATGTGTGCCATTCTTTGATGTCCTGAAAGGAAGAAAACCCTTCAAATGGATAGAAGAATGCAACGAAGCATTAGGACACTTGAAAGAATATCTCAGAAAGCCCCATTCACATTCTAAAGCTCTCCTAGGAGAAACCTTACAAATTTATTTGGCTGTCTTACCTCATGCTTTAAGCTATGTTCTTATTAGAGAAGAAGAAAAGACTCAACTACCAATCTATTATTGCTTGACGTAGAAATGAGGTATCTAGAAATGGAAAAGCTTGCCTTCGCCCTAATTATATCACCCAGGAAGTTGAAAAGGTATTTTCTAGAACACAAGGTAGTAGTGTTAACAAACTATCCTTTCAGACAAGCACTACAAAAACTAGAAAACTATAGGCGACTATATTGAAATGGTTGGTCGAGCTAAGTCAATGTGACATCAAATACAAACCTCGAATGGCAATGAAAGGGCAAGCCCTAGCCGACTTTGTAGCTAATTTCATAACTCAACCAGGGGCATCGAGAAAGAAATAGAGGAAAAAAAGCTAAAGTGGGAGTTATACACCGACAGTTCTTTAAATGAGCACAACGCAATAAAGTTCATAGTAATAGTAAGGTTCAAATTCAAATCCTCAAATAATGAAGCTAAGTACGAAGCATTGCTCGTAGGATTAAGGCTAGCCAATCATCTAAAAGCTAACCCTTTAAAGGTTTACAGTGACTCTTAGCTCGTTGTGAACCAAATATCAGATGAATATAAAGCTAAAGACGAGACGATGCTAAAATACCTACAGAAAGTCAAGAAAGAGCTTTCTAGGTTTCAATCTTTGGAAATTAGACAAATACTCCAATCTAAAAACTGCAATACAGAGACTTGAGCTCGCCTCGCAACATCCAAAGATTCTAAGTTCTTAAAAGTCATCCTAGTGAAAATTCTAGAACATCCTACCATTCAAGAAAGAGAGGCAGAAGAGGCAACGATTATGAACCAGATGAAAAGTTGGATGATTTCGATGATATCATATCTGTTGAACATAGAGATACCCTGTGATCGTTTAGAGGCCAAAAGGATCCGTTATAGGTCGGTATGCTATTTGTTACACGATGGGATGCTTTACCATCGAGGTAATTCCACCCCTCTTCTTCGTTGCCTTACTAAAGATGAAGGATTGAAAGTGCTTATGGAAATACATGATGGCTTTTATGGAAATCATTCTAGAGGACAATTGTTAGCCCGTAAGATGCTAAGACAAGGATACTATTGGCTAACCCTGAAAAAGGACACCCATAAGTATGCCCGAAAATATGACAGGTGTTAGTGCCATAATACCAAGATCAACCCTAACAACATGGTGTTGATTTTAAGCCCATGGCCCTTCATAAAATGGGAAATTAATATAATTAGTCTGTTTATCATGGTGCCAGGGGGTTTAAGTTTGCAATAGTCATGGTTGACTATTACATGAAGTGGGCAAAGGCCAAAGCATTGACCACAATTACTTAGATGAATTGCACAAGTTTCATCCGGTCTCATATCGTCTACCGCTTTGTCATTTCCCATTTGCTTGTCTCTGACAATGGTAAACAGTTTGACAATGCCAAAACAAGAAAATTTTGTGATGACCTCGACATCCGTAAGAACTTCTCGGTCGTTGTTTATCCACAATCAAATGGGTAGGTCGAGGCAGTTAACAAGATCATCAAGCATACATTGAAAAAATATCTGGACGACCCTAAGGGGTGGTGGGCGGAGTTTCCTAAGGTATTATGGGCCTATAGAATCACAAGCAAAACTACTATGGGCAAGACCCCATTTTCCCTTACTTACGGCACTGAAGCTATCTTGTCGATAGAGACGATTACCTTAACCAATCGAGTAATGGAATACAATGAAAAAGGAAACTCCAAAGTCATGGACGTAGAGCTTGACCTATAGAGGAACAAAGGATCGACTCACAAATGTGCCTCACCGATTATCAACAAAAGATAGCGATGTATTACAACAAGTGTTGTGGATTTTTGAAAACGCAAGTACATATAATCGTAACAAATAATAAAGTGATGAGTATAGGTATCGTTTCCACAAGGAATATGTTAATTTTTATTAAGTACCAAAATTGTTCTAACTTTAAGACTATTTGAACAATTAAATCTAAATTTTAAAAATTAATAAAAATAAAAGAAAATAAAATTTAACAAGAGTATTTAAACAAAATTAAAAATATCTTAAAAACGTTGGGAATTATGATTCACTAAAATAAATTTGATCCTATTCAATTAAACATATTATTGTGGTTGCCTCAAATTGTATTGATGGTTGAATTCCTTATTGTATTCATTGCATTCTCTCAAGTTAACCAAAAATACCTAAGCATAAAAACATACTATATCTTTATGTGAATTAATTATACCTAAGTTCATTATGATATGTGATAATTCTTATTATGATCACACAAACTATATAAGTATATCACTATCTTACATGCAATTTATAGCAATCTACACATGATCCTAAATCATAAATCTCCTCTTAGTTTCATTGTGATTTATTTAATCATCTAACTAGTTGTCAGTTAATTAAAAGCATTAAGTATAGTGTAAATAATCAACATAAATATGAGGTGCACAATAATATTATTTAAGTAAATAAAATATTCATAAATCTAGCTATACATCCCAACAACAATAAAACTAGAACATGATAAAAGCACACCACACAAATATTAACATTAAAATATAAAAATATTACAAAAAAAGAGTTTAGAAACGACCTGAAATTTTTGGATAGTTTTGGTGGGTCCATCTTTTAATAAAACACTCTCTAGCTCTCAAAACACTCAAAACAAAAGAAAATATTTTTTTTTTACTTTTCTTTTTCTTTTTTTTCCTTCTTTTTTTTTTTTTTCAGAGCATTGCTCGTTTGGAAACTAAGGAGCTGGGTAGCTCTTATTACTAAGAACTTAGGAAGCTTTGGATTGTTATTTGGATGCTCAATACATGCCACTTATGCAGCTTCCGAGGATTAGATTTTGGCAATAAAAAAATGTCAATTACGTGGAGGCTTACACCACAAGCATTCAACGAATGCCATATGAGTCATTTAGCATCAAGCCCATTTCATTGCTACGGTTGCACACCTGGCATCAAGAAAACAACAAAACATATAGTTGACAATGATCATGCTTGTGCTTCACTGATTGGAGGAAAGGTGAGTTGACTCCTTTCTTTGAATTTTGTCCTAGATTCAAAAGCTTCCTTGTAACTAAACCGAAACGAACTAATTATTTTACTTACATATATATATATATATATATATATATATATATATATGTAACTATTTGTTTGTTTTTAGATTGCTACAATATGTGTTAAACAATAAATATATTTTTATTTTATCGCTACAATAGTTGTTATATATATGTGTTTATTTTGTTAAAAAAATGTTACCTTATCATATGCATAATGTGTTTGTTTCTGTTGTTAGTTTGAAATTTTTAGATCCTAAATAATTTTTCTAGATTCGTATTGTTTTCATCAAAAGGTATACAGTATGTCATATATCTTTTACTGACTTTTCTAAATTCGTGTTGTTTTTATCAAAAGATATACAGTATATCACATGTCTTTTACTAAATTTTCTAGATTCGCATTGTTTTTGTCAAAAGGTATATAGTATGTCATATGTTTTTTATTAACTTTTCTATATTTATCTTGTTTTTGTCAAAAGTTGTGCAGTCATAGTTTTGTTTGTCAAAAGTCGATTTGATTGTATGTTTACTTTTCAAAATATAAACTGATTTGATCTGATTTTTTCAAACATGTACATCACCTACCTGTCATAAGTCCCTAGTCCTTTTCCATTTTCATCTTCTTTAAGAACTGATTCATGACTCGAATTTTAGGCAAAACGGGCTTAAGACAAAAATCCAAATAAACAAAGAGGAAAAAAAGAGTCAATCTGTTTTAGAACCCAAACATGTCTTCCCTCTATTTATCTCAATAAATCGAAACCATTTGTGCCTTCTGTGGTTCCAATCCTAGTGATGGTAAAGTCTACTTAGAAGCCGCGAAACACTTAAGACAAGTTTTGGCATATAGAAAGATTAATTTGATTTATGAAGGATGTAGCTTAGGGTTAATAGGGAATGTAGCAATAGCAACACATTCTAGGGATAGTTATGTCGTACCTCATCTTTTAGCTGAGGGGAACCTCTGTGAGAAAACCATAAGAAAGGAAGAAAGAGTTTTGGATATCTCTAAACGTCTTGAAAATATTTTTTATAACTCTGACGCTTTCATTGCATTACCTGGTGGTTTAGGCACCTTTGAAGAGTTATTCGTAGTTGCTAATAGGAGTCTATTGGACATTCACTCCAAACCTATAGGTCTTCTGAATGTAAATGGTTTTTATAACGGTCTTTTAAAGTTTTTAAATTATACTGTGGAACAAAACTTTATTGTAGAGTCAAGGAGATAAATCTTTGTTACTACTTCAACAGTTGAAGATGTGCTTGAGAAAATGCAAGTTACTCATCTGGAGTCCGATACTGCTACATCCAAGCTTAGTTGGAAGAAAGAAAGTAGGAAGTGACCACTGAATTTGAACCTCTACTTATAATCTTTTGTTTTTACCTATATCTTGTTCATCTGTATTTTTCGTGTCTTAAATACCGCTCTCCTTCACATCTTGTATTTTTATTGTGACACGTTGTTGTTAAAATATTTAGATTCAACGACTTCAGTGTCGAGATGACTGATATACTTTTGAAATGTATCTTGTTTAAGGTCTGATCTTTTTTTATCGATGCGTATGTAATCTTCAACACAAACATGGTTAGAATAGTTGCTTATACGAAGTATTTTGTACTCTCAAAACCTATCCATATAATGTCTAACTCTCTATGACCACGGTTCAAAAATAATAAAAGAGTGAACAATGACACGATAAGCATATACAATTTTCTTGATATATGTCTTAATAAAAAAAAATACACGCCCCCTTCACTCAAAATCCTGGCTCTCACTGTCAATGCAGAGGCTTCTCACAATGCATTGCATTCTGTGACCAGTCAAACAAAAAAAAAACCCATGTAGTTACCATTTACTCTTTCATTAGTATTACTCCCTTTGTCACTTTTTATATTATTTTTATGCCATGTGTCAAGCGTAATTATAGTCCATTATCTTCTAGTTTATTACAATTATGTCATTCAACATATTACAGCATTGAAATTTTGCAACTTACCGTCCCTCATTTTTTTTTTTTTTTCACTTACATTTTCATCCAATAAGGCTGAATTACATATTCATGGAAGACGAAAGTTGTATGCAAAGCAAATGTTTTGGATATATACAAAATTGACAAAATCTTTAACATTTCAACTAACAACACAAAACTATTCCCTTCAAAAAAAAAAAAAAACCAACACAACACTACACATTACTAATATTTTGTTTCTCGGCATAGTTACCTTTTTATACCATATGTTTCATGTTTATTTAAGAACTATATGTTCGATTTTTTATCTCATCGACTGTATATATGCCTTCAAAAGAAATCTAATACATAATTTTATACCTATCTTTATTAATAATTGATTTTGACTTCAAAAATTAACCAAATTATCCTTATCTAGGAGTTAAAAAGAACTAAAACTTTCAAAAAAAAAAGAGAAAACAAAAACAAAATTGGACAATTTTTGAGTCACTCAATGCCAAATGTTATTGTTGTTGTTGTTTATTTTCCCATCATTTATTTTATTTCATCCTCATTTGTCTAGGTATATTATGCATCAGCACAAATGTGAAAATTTGGAGCCAAAACTGGGTAAAATATATGAAAATTTTGAATTTTAGACATGCCCAAAGACTACCACTTGCGCAACGCCAGAACGACATATACTCGCGATGCCGGCTATTGGATCGCGCGTGTGCCCCATCAGATCGTGCTTGCCCTTCTCTCCTGACCAAAGCGCATTTTTAGCATCATCAGCAACAACTGAACCTATCCGCGTATGTCACGCTTCTACTGGTCAACACGCCTCTACCTCAGTGTGCCTGATTTCATGCCTTGCATCCATAGAACTAGCGTGTGCCTGAGTTTATCACCCAGTCCTGCTTGCGTGTCCGCATGAGTCTAGTGCCTATTTGCACGCCGCCATATGGTTGAGGCGCACCAGACCCTAAATCAGAGGGCTCTCAACTCTTTCTCTAGCCTAGGTGGGTTTTGATGAGATCTAGAAAGGAGCAGCCTCTAATGTTTTAGCAACGATGTCCGACAAGCCCATTTTTGGGAGAGGAGAGCTAAACCCAAAAATAAAAAACAAGGAAAAAGAAAAAGGAAAAAAACAAGGAAAAATAAAATAAAGTAATTATTTTTTATTTTAGAGCATTAAAATTTTATTTTTAAGGTTTATTTTGGTTTTTAGTTTTAGGTTTTTTTTTTTTAAGGCGCCTTTGAGAGTAGTTTTTGAGCTATAAAGAAGAGAAAGAAAAAGATCTTGGTACTTGTGACACCTTTATTTTAATTATTTATCTTCTATTTTTATTTTCTAAATCTTTATATATTCTAAAACTGCTCGAATATCGGTATTATTTATTTTCATTTTTGTTCATAACTTGATTATAGGTGTTCTAAGGATTTCAAAGTAGCTTAGTTTATATTGCTTTAATTTTTTATTTATTTAAATTAATTATGATTGTCTAAATTATGCTGGATAATTATTTTACATAGAGTTAAACTTCTAGATAATTAGTCACGAATTAGTCAATTAGAAAGCCATAAATTACTAATGAGAGGGGGATTTACACGCTAGGCTAATCATAGAGTAACATATTCTTAGCAGAATAAGAAAATTCTCACTATGATTATGTAGTCATTAGTGAAATCTTAAAGCCTAATGAATTCTAAGTTATTAATAGATATGGGAATATAATTTACTAATTAATGAAGGATATTTTGAAATGACTAGCGGCAGGGCTTTTGGAGAATTTATGAGATTTTAGCTTTTATTGGGTGATTAATTGGCGCTCAATGACATGATTAGGTGGAATTGAATCCTAGAGCATTTTATTTTATTTTATTTTACTTCTTTAGTTTCATTTAGTTTATTTAAATTTTGTTAAGTTAGTTTTATTTTTATTTTTAATTGATTATTCAAATAATCTTAGAGTTAATACAGTTTCAGTAACTAATAAAAATTAAACACAATTTTCATCGGGAACGATACTCTACTTATCATTATATTACTTGTTTGTACGATATTGTATACCAGCAATTTTCAACAAACACAAAGCAACACCACTATGTTAAATTCCAATTCTTATCTACAAAATGGCTAGAAAGAAAAGCATATTCATCGCTAGTCAAAGAACTCCATACATAAGAAGTAAAACTAACTCTACCAGAGGCCATTTCTAAGAAACTTGTAACGTTTGCCTCTTCTTTTTTATACAACTTCAAAGCATCAATCTTCACAGTATTTCTAGATATCAATTCAATTTGAGAACATAAGTATTAGAATACATATCTTATACTTACATATTCAACAAAACTAAAAGACGGATCATGCATGATGATAGGAAACACAATCAGCTCATCAAACTTCTCAAGATTAAATTTACCTCCACTAAGTGCTACTGCATCGGCTTCTTGAGAAATAAACATTTGGCCTATGCCCTTGTCGGTAGTTTTCAGACAAGTCTCAAGATGGCGCTTCATATTTCTGGTTCTATTTTTGTTGTCTGCCATGTACACCGTTCCACACCTTACGCTCTTAGCCCTTTGGTTCTGGTCCTCACCTGAAGGAAGAAACTTTAAAAACTTGTAGACTTTTGAAGTCAGCTTCCTTTTCCTTTTCACGGTATATTGTCGGCCCTCAATAATGAGGCTCGCCCTATTAATCTCCTCAACTTCGACCTCAACACTTTGGGATTCAACAAGATCAATTTTCATTCTGCATAAAATATCCAAGAATTTAGGGAAAAAAAAAAGGAAAAAAACAATTTAGATTGAAAAAAGAAAAAAGAGCACAATTTGGACAATAGGCAAAAAGAAAAAGACCTCGTATCAAACCATTAAAAATGGGCTACGGATATCATCATATATCAAACCATTAAACCCATTAAAGAATATAACTAAAATCAAAGTTTCTCATTTGGAAAACTTTCCACAACTTCATTCCAACAGAATGTTTAACGTGCAAGTTCATACAAAGGCAAGAAACACTTAGCAAATGCACTAAAAAAGCGCCAAAAAAAGATCCTCAATTAGAAAGAATTCTCATTGGCTGCAAATTGAAAGACAAGATAATAAATGTAAAACTTAATCACACACCTTCTGTGGTGAAATTAATTAATAATGCGGTAAAAGACACTGGCCAAAAACGCCTTTGGCTTAGGCACAAAACAATGCATTAAATACTACTAATAAAGGTCCTACTACATGGACATGAAATTCACTCTCAAACATTTCCTACTTTTAAGCTTCCTTATATTGTACATACACATTAATTTAATCCACTCTCAACCTCCTATTTACATCCCTTTCATAGTAAATAACTAAATTGTGTATTGAAAACAACAATCTTATTCTTATTCCCTAAAATTAAATTTCATGCGGGAGGTTTGGTCAACATCTCGACTACATCTGTCATGGCAGGCCTTTCTCTTGACATCTCATTAGCACACAAACAAGCAATCCTAAAATACTCCTTAACATCCTCCTCCACCAATCCCTCCCTCGAAATATTTGCATCCACCATTTCCATCTCGCGATTTTGGGCCACCATTTTCCTGGCCCATTGGACCAAGCCCATCTCCGCGCCACCATCATACATCGTGGGCAAGTTGGGCCGCTTCCCGGTCGCGGTCTCGAGCATCAGAATCCCAAAGCTGTACACATCGGCCTTCACCGTGGCCATCGTGAAGCCCTCCTTGTACTCGGGCGGCATGTAGCCCATCGTGCCGGCCACTTGCGTCGACACATGGGAGTCCGAGGAGTCGATCCTCCTCGCCAGCCCAAAATCGGATATCCGGGCCTCGAACTCAGAGTCCAACAAGACATTGCTAGCCTTGATATCGCGATGAATAATGGGCTTACTAAGCCCATGCAAATAAGCAAGCCCATTAGCAACACCCATAACGATCTTATTCCTTGTGGACCAAGACAAGGGCAACCGTAGAACCTCAGAGTCGTCGTGGAGCCAAAAGTCCAAATTACCCCTCTGGATGAACTCGTAGATGAGAATCCGTTCGGCGCCGGAGACACAGTAACCAAGAATTCTGACGAGATTTGGGTGGTCGAGATTACTAAGCGTCTCCATCTCGGCGCGGAACTCACGAAAGCCTTGGAAGGCGTCAAGGTCAAGCTTTTTGATGGCGACGGTGTGGCCGTTGGAGAGCTGAGCCTTATAGACGAGGCCGAAGCTTCCGTCGCCGACGATCAGATCGGCGGAGAAATTTCTTGTGGCGGCTACGATCTCAGCCATGGAGACTTCGAGAGAACGGTCAAAGGACAAGCTCTCGTCAACGGTGACTGAGGTCAACCGTGGGACGGAAATACTTCGAGTAGTATTCCGATTCTGACGATTAGATCTGGTTCTGGATTTGTTGTTCTTGTTGTTGTTTTTACAGAAGATGAAGATTGCGGCCAAGAGGAGAGTGATGAAGAAGAAGCTGGCTATGGCGGCAAGAACAGCTTGGAGATTGGAGTCCGTCATATCATATCATATATTGCTTGGCTTAATTAATGGTCGGATTTTGTAAGAACAACTAGATTTAGAAAAACAAAAAAAGAGATCAAAAAGAAAGGGAGAGAAAGAGGAAAAGTTATCAGTTTAGAGTAGAGAGAGGCGAGAAAATGGAATAGATAGAGAAATGATAAAAAAAAATTCAGGAGGAGGTTTGAATAAAGAAATTAGAAATTGGGTGCTAAGAGCCGCCATAAAATAAAAAGGGGAAAGGAAAGGGGTGCGTGTTGATGTTGTAGTTGTAATATGTAATGGAATATTAGAATTCAAATTGAAATCAGAGGAGTTTCGTAGAAGAAGCTCCAGACCACTGACTCCAGTTCTTTCTTTTACTTGTTCTCTCTGCTCCAGTCAACGCCTCTTTCTTTTTCTTTTTCCTTTTCTCTTTCTTCTTCTTCTTCTTTTTTTTTTTTTTTTTAACTTTTAATTTTTAATTTCTGAACGGACGGAGGATTTTTGGGCGTCCTTTCCCTGTTCTCAACCTCACATTTATACGTTTTTTCTTTTGGACTTCGCGATGGTCTTTACTGACGTTTGAAAGGTTTGAAATATTTATCCCAAAAAAAGACAAGACTGTGGTTGCTTTTTTTGGTAATTTTGTAAATGTGATATTTTGAAACTTGCTTTTTAGATTTAATTTGGTTCTTAAGTTTCTTGTCCTGTTTAGTCCCTAACTTTTGAAAAGCCCAATTTTGGCCCCCTCAACTTATTAATTTGTCTTAATTTTGATCCTTTTATTAATTGACCGTTAAGGTTTGAATGGAAAAAAACCATGTGCTGTCCATATGATAGATAGCTAAATTAATAAAATTTGAAGTAAATATTTATTGAACTAAAATTGAAAAGAATGTAAAGTTCAGGGATCAAACCTGAAAAATATTTAAAGTGTAGGGAGAACAACTAAAAAACATATAAAGTTTAGAGACCATTTATAGACATTATTATCTTTATTGTATTTTGCATTAGTTTAATTGCTTAAACATATCAGAATTGCAAAAAAGGTTGATGTTGAATAAATGACAATGAATTAACAACAAAAGATAATACATTAGCCTGTGTTTCCAAAACTGATATGACAAAACAAATTTTCAAATTAGACGAAATATTTGGTAATCTTTGAAATTTAAGACAGCGATTAAAGAGCAAGCAATATTATTGAGACAAGATGTAAAGTTTGTGAAAAATGACAAGAAAATGATATTATTTTGGTGTTTTGTTATTAATTGATCCTCGTTTATTCAACATCAACCTTTTTGCAATTTTGCTAGGTTTAAGCAATTGAATTAATACAAAATATAATCGAGATAACAATGTTCACATATGGTCTTGAACTTTATAAGTTTTTTAGTTTTAGATTCTAAACTTTAGATATTTTTCAGCCTTGGTCCCTAGACTTTACATTCTTTTCAATTTTGGTCCCAAGGGAATTTATCTCAAATTTTATTTATTTAACTGCCTATCACATAGACAACACGTGATTTTTTCCAATCCAAAACTTAATGATCAACTAACGAAAGGACTAAAATTAGGACAAAGTAATAGGTTAAGGATCAAAATGAGACTTTTTAAAAGTGAAGGACTAAAATAGGACAGAGATAAACCTTAAAAAACATTAATGAAATTAACCCTACTTTTTCTAAATACGAAGCATATCTAATTGGAACACAACTTAAATATGTATAGTATATCACAATTTTTTAAACGTGACATAAAATAAACATTTTTTTTAAAAGTGTAGCATAATATGTAATTTTTTCATTTTCTAGTAGAATTTCAATCAAAAACTTAGGGACAAACTAAATTTGTATATTCAACGGATGGAACTTAACAAATCTATTTGTGCAAATTGGATCTCATTAATTATCTCTATATTGTTGTAACAAAACTCATACTCTATATTTGTTTTTTTTTTTTTTGAAATATATTATTTAATATTTTAAACAAAATAAAATGATGATTAGATTACTTTGGTCAAAATTTAGGGTGTAATTACAGTTAAGAGACATATTTGGTAAAAGGGGATTAGCCCACTTGAGCGTGGGGTTTGGTGTACCGAATGTGAAAAGAGGAAAATATGAGCACAAGCCTAATTTTGTGTTTAGCCCTTTCAAAAAAAAAAAAAAAAAAAAGTGTTTAGCTCGTGAAAAGTGGATCTTTTTTTTTTTGGTAATATCTTGAACCTTGAATCTAGTCCACCCCTTGAAGTACGACAGCCTATTAATTAAATATTATATAACAAAAGAAACTTTTTGTTTAATAACTTATTCTCATCTCCTTTCGCAGAAGATATTATTGCTTTTGCTTTCGCATGATAGGCTGTCGCCAAATTGCTCGAAAGCGGTAAAAAAAAGAATAGCAAATAAAAAAAATATAATCAGAACTGAGAAGATGCGATAATATTGCGCACAACTGGTGGAAACAATTTTCACAAGAAAAGAACTGCTGAAAACAATTTGCATTTTTTCTTCTTTTCTGGTTGATAAAAATTCAATTTTTTTTTTTTTTCGTACTTTGAGCAATACATCGCAGCCTCGTATTAAAAAGCGAGGTTAAGAAGTCTTGCGCAAAATGTTTTGGTAGGAGTCCCAAAATAACTGTATTGAAGAACTTAGATGAAGTCTATTAGACTAATGCGCTGCAAAGTCATAAAATGAAAATGTGGAATCTTCTTGACTGAGAATATCTGCAAACCAAGATAGACGGTTAAAACATCAATTGCAACAGGAAAAAAAAAAAGAAAAAGAAAAAGACAAGAAGAAGAGAGCCTTATGTAAAAATGACTTAATAAGAAAGTTTTATTTTAAAGTAACTTTCTAAATATTTTTGTTTGCAAAATGATTGTAAAATCTTTAAAAAAATATATCGTACAAATTGAAAAGATAATTTTCGTAATTTCAGTTTGTAGAGTAGTTATCCTACCAAATTTTCCACAAGAAATGCTCAAGGAAAATGCATAAAATAAAAAGTAGTTAGTGAACTTGGTTCTCCTAAGTACTTAATGACACTGTCCGGGTCCGACATGATAAGCCACTACAAGAAAATATTGATTACACGACCTTTATTTTACGACCGTTTCCTAAAAACCATCGTGGTAAGGGAAAAAATACGCGGCAAGTTACGCCCGTGAAAACGAATACCGTCGTGGTAAAGGGAGAAGATACCACAACGGTTTTTGGAGAAAACCGTCGTGGTATGTGCGAGATACTAGGACGGTTTTCTCCAAAACCGTCGTGGTATCTTACATATCATGACAGTTTTTGGAGAAAACCGTCGTGGTATGCATGAAATACCACGACGGTTTTTGGAGAAAACCGTCGTGGTATCTTCCACGACGGTTTTTTTAGAAAACCGTCGTGGTAGCTTCATTAAAGCCCCCTCATACCCTCGGCATTTAAACACATTTCAGAAACACACTTTACCAAATACAAACACAGAACCTTCCGAATCAGCCGCCGCCGTCTCTCTCCCCCTCCACACTCCTTAATCTCAGCCCAAATTGTAAGTTTTTTTATAAAAAGTGAGAAATATATAGTTGTTGATTGTGATGTATAATTAATCCGAAATTGATAAATAGTTGTTCATTTTGTTGTTTATTCCGTGAAGTTTGTATTGTGGATGATGGGTATATGATTTCTTCATTTTATAATAAGTATGTGTAATTTGTTTTATGATGGCCGGGTGATTTTTTTTTTATGATTAATTAATATATGTATGCGTGGGTATATATACAAATTGTGAAATTAATTTTAATTGAATATTTGCTATTTATTATTTTGATTTAGGAATTGCAAAATGGATAGGAAATGGATGTGGGATTTTCGATTGTCTAAAGAGTATGTGAACGGTGTGGAAGAGTTCTTGGATTTTGCCAAAAATCATGCAAATGGTGATAAAATTCGATGTCCTTGTGTTCAATGTGGAAACCATAGATTGCATCCAATTACAATTGTTAGAGGACATTTATTTCGAAATGGAATCATAAGTAGTTATCAAACGTGGCATTTTCATGGTGAGTGTAATTTCAATCCAACCTTACTAAATAATGAAAAGCAATCTATTGTGAAGGATAATATGGAGGATGAAGACAATATGGTTGACATGGTCAATGATTTAGAAGAA
>CAMOHE010052218.1:0-18067 GCA_946598075.1 Artocarpus hirsutus
AAAAAAAAAAAACTTGTTGTACATATCTAGACATACGTAATATTTCATCAAAACGCACTGATTTGATTGAAGCAAGCTTTTTGATCTATCTACCTTTTTAAAAAAGAAAAAAAAAATCATTTCTTATATGTTCCTCATTTGCATTATATACACATACATATATATATATATATATATATATATATATATATACATATTATATATGTAACGCCCGTCTAATTTTATGTAACGGATTATATTATGATAATGACGACGTTAAGTGTTATGCTTATGATATGTGTTATGATATATGATAGATGGTGCTAACCATTTTATTCTAAGTGTTATGACAGGTGACGCCCACGTGGAATTGATGTGCTCCAGTGTTCATGTTATTAATGTTATATGTTTAATCATATTTATTTTGATTAATTGACATATTTTTGGAATAATTTTTCAGTTTAGGAAAATTTAAGTTTGACTTGTGAAATTGATTGAATGCATTTGATAAGTTTTTCCATTTTACAAAGGCAAAATATGGTAAGTTTGAAAGATTGGTTGACTCTTCCCAAACTCTCCTCAATTTTTCCAAGATTATGCATGCCCATTTGGGAAAAATTTGCTATCAAATTCAGAACTTAATTTCCCCATGAATCACTCCATTTCACGTAAAAACAATTCTGATTAAAAAAAAAAAAAATAGTTGACCTCCGCCATCATTTTTGTTTTCATGTAAAGACTCTTCCTCAATTTCCTGCATTCCCACGATTTGTGCCTTGGATTAAATCAGAAAAATTCTGATTTATGTCAAAGAATGAGAGTTTCATTTTAATGTAACAAAATTTATTTTCTTTTAACGCTCTTCTTTTTCTCTCTCTCCTTATCACAAATTCTCTACCTTTCTATTTCATTCTTCTTCTTCTCTTCATTTTGTTCATCTTCCTTCTTCTTCCTCTCAAATTTCCCCTGCTATTATTTGTTAAAATATTGAAATTTCTTTGGCGTTAATTCAAGGAGTTTTAAGGAGAATTCATTTCAAGGTAAGAGTTTATTTTTTTCAGCATTTCTGAAATTTTTCTCTCTTTAAAACCGACTGCTATATCTCCGTTTAGAAATGTCATTTTGCTCTGAAATTTTTATATGTTAATTATGCATGTGTTATGTGATATTCCTCCAAGTTTCACGTTATTTTTATTTTTCTATAAAAAGTTATGAATTTTCTTCTCTCCATCACTCACCGCTGATTTGTGCTAAACGGTATTGTTGATTGTCTCTATGTTCCGACCCTTTTATCTATGTCTACAAATTTTGTTTTGTTCTAAATTTTTTATATGTTAATTATGCATGTGTTATGTGATATTTCTCCTAGTTTCACGTTAATTCAAATTTTCTATAAAAAGTTATGAATTTTCTTCTCCCCGCCGCTCATAGTAATTTGTTGCTGACTGTTTATGTTGCTCATATATATGGGTATTGTTTTTAATGCAAATGAAGGTTATTTTGCTCGAAATTTGGTAGGCATGTTTATATATATGTTAAGTAAAAGACTGGAAGATATGGTGATGATTTGATTAATATATTATGAGTTATGGAGACTTTATTGATGCTAGGTATTTAAATTGTTTAAACAGTAAATTTGTTAAACTATTATTGAGTAATGTTTTTGTATAATTATATAATTTTATTTGGAGATGAGAAATTTTGTCTACTGTATGTGTATGTTAAAAATGATATCATATGAATTTTTAGGTCCAAATAAGTTTATTTTAATTGTTTGGCACAAATTATTACATATAACTCACTGTTTTGCACATATAGTGTATTTTTGGTCTATGCCTTCCAATGCATGGTTTGAGGTGTTAGGAATTTATTTGAGGGTAATTTTTGAATATGTTATAGTTCTATGTGTTTATTACATGTGATAATTTTTGTGGATTTTTCTATGATATGAAAATGTAAAAATTTGACCTGAGATAAAATTTGTTCACTGCCTAACTATTGCTGGCAGATTACATGTTGAATGTTATGTGACTTGTTTAAATTATTAAATGAGATTTTTATGACTAAAGAAAAATCATGGTGATAGGTATATATGTTATCTATGCTCCTGCCAAATTTGGTATTCAAATTATATGTGAATGTAAAGTTATTAATTTTTAAAGCAGTGAAGGTCTGGCTGTCAGTATATTTTTAAAGTTTTGTGATCAGATTTCAAAACTGTTTTTGAATATACAAATGAACTTTATTTTTAACAAATTAGGTGTCAATAGAAAGCTCAAAATGTCTACTTTTATTTGACACTAGTTTCAGATCGTTTCGAATTTTGTGTGAATTGTTATGATTTTTGAAACATACAAAGGTCTGGCTATCAGTTTTGTAAAGTCTAGTAATCTTGTGTTATATGAATTGCCATGTTTCAAGAGATGAATATATGTATGATGTTATGGATGTTATGTTGTGGTAATTAATTCGTTAAAAATAAATGTTAATTACTATTTTATGAATGTATGACATGAACACAATGAGAAGTGAGCACATCAAGACCGCGGCGTTGTCACCTACAAGATAAGGTTAAGTAAGTTTTTTAGGTAAGTACATTCTCACCTGCAACATGATGAATTTTATGAAAAGTATGAGTTTATGAAAAGTTTGAAATCTATGTACATGATCATGGTTTTCTGATGATTTTTCATGAAGTATTATTATGAAAGTTTATGCATGTTTTGATGATAACGTTTTTCAAAGCATGAAAGTATAAGTATGTATATGTATCACCTAAATAAGTGTTGCACACCCAATGATATGTTATGTTATGTTATGATAAGTTATGATGTCATGTTTGGTTTGGGATTAGCTACCCCTCTCATCTCATGACGGCGCGCCTATGATGATGTTATAGTGCAACACTTAGGCCATTAAGATAAAATGAATTAAGTTTTAATATGGTCAATGTAATGAAAGATATGTTCCCTATGAAATTGTGCCTAGAGACTATTATGATGATAATGATGAAGTTGATGATGTTCATGAAATGTTTTTAAGTTGTGAGAATTCCAATGTACTTACTAAGCATTAGCTTATTCAAGTTTATATCATGTTGCAGATAAAGGTAAAAGAGTCATGGAATAGGTGGAGGACCGAGACGGACGTGTAAGCTAAGTAAGATAAATTGCAAAATGGAAGACGCCAAGAAAGAAAAGAAATTTTTATGAAATAAACTATGTTATAAATTTTGAATTTTAAGGATTTAAATTAAGTTTTATAATTTTGAGAATGTTTATTTGATGGACTTTTATTATAAATTTTCTTCCGCATTAAAACTGTATTTAAACAAATTTTATTTTAATCGTTAGGACTGCCGATCGAGTCCGACCTACTGAAGTATGTATGCAAATTTTATTGATGTTTAAAGGATGTTTATAATCAAATAATTTTTCAAAAAAAAAAGGATTAAATTATTATATAATGATTAAGTTATTTATTAATAATAATAATAAAAAAATGTATTTGACCATGAGTTTTTATGACATTATTATTTTAGTGAGATAAACTATTTAAGGAAATGTTTATAAATGAGTAATATATTAATGTATATTCATATGTATATATAAAAAAAAAAAATTCATGGATCCTGGGTTATGTTTTCAATTTATCTTTTTAATTAAATAGTTTATCTTATAAATAAAAGTATTACGAAAGAAAGGTAACGACATCTGTAACGTCCGTAATAGGGGGCGTTACAATATGTGTATGTATATAAAAGAAGTTTCCTTGCTTACCTTTCATACTTTTAGTCCATCTATTTTGTGTGCTTTTATTATTATTATTATTTTTTGTTATTTTTTCTTTTTCCTTCTCTTCCAAAAACTTACATTATGACAAACGTTTCATCAAAAACCTTGTTACTTCTAATTTTCCCCTATCCCTATTTAAATATCTTTTTACACCCCACTAAAATATCATTTTATCTCTGATAGACAACATAAATATGGTACTAGGAGGCACCATTAGGGCCTAGTACCACATCTGGATGGGCCTATTTTCTATTTATTGTAATGTTCAGCACCGATAGAGCTCCCAAATAATTGTCATATAAATTCTTTTTTTTTTTCAACTGCCTTGCTATAATATTTTTTTTCCTCAAATGTGCCTGCACTTATTCATGTTTGTCCGTTTTATATGTATCTCCGAATTAGTTTTCCAATTTATATATGTCATGATTAAATTTTTCTATTAAATATATGCTCAAGTTATCTAGTGCATGTTTCGATTCAAATGTGATTTTTGGTCAAACAATTTTTATTTAAAATAAAATCTATATGTTAATATATGCCGCATTAAAATATTGTTCTTCATATGTATTCCCACTAAAATAATTGTTCTCCAATGTCTCCACATATAGTTTTAGATTTGGATGAGGTACACTAAAATAATTTTTCTCCAATGTCTCCACATAAAGTTTTGTACTTGGATTCGGTGCGTCATTACAAAATGACTAATAAAGATATAGTTCATTTTCTTTATTTGATCCCCAATGTTTCCCAGTGTCGGTTTTTCCACATTTATGTTGAAATTTTTTTCAAATAAAAACAAGCACTTCGTGGGGATGCTGAACTCGTTTATCGTTTCTTGAGCAACATGACACGTCGGTCACATGGACCATGTCTTTGCTTTGTTTTTCGTTCATGCATAACACTCTACTGGTATAAACATGTGCTTATATTCTATTTTATTTGCTTAGCTAGTGAGTAGTGAAATCACACATAGTTCCTACCAAGCTTCCTCTTTTTTCAATTATATGGTCAGAAATATGTGTCGTTCTCATGGACCCATATGATTGTTTTGTTTTTCGCTCATCTATACTCTAGTAGTACTAAAGTGGTTAGACGCATGATGTGTGTTTTAACAAGATAAAGTAACTTAGAGTATTATTAGATGAAAATATAGTAATTTTGTTTAATTGACTTTACCATATAAGCATTGTCGTCATTGAGTATTATGAGAACAATTTTTATTTATTATATAATTAAGTTATTTTTTAATTCTTCTTCTTAAATTGTAATCAACTATGTTTATCTATCGTCCTCTCGTCGCCAATCGTTTCACAGTAGCCAAATAAAAAAGTATGGATTTATAGTTTTGTTGAAAACAGAAAAAAGAAAATCGATCAAACATAAATTCTGAATCAACTAAATAATCTTGTTTTTATAGTTTTTCTTCCTTTTGACTCTCTATTTATTCCTTATTTTTACCTTTCTTCTTTTGTCTCTATTTTATCTCTCATAATATTTCCATTCTCTTTCCCATATTTTATCTTCGTTACGTGATATTTCCCCTTAGTGGGTGCTGGTCAATGAGAACTCATAAAAATGCTATATAATTAATCTAGTCTAAAACTCAAAAGTTTATTTGGTTAATTGGTTGGCTACATTAGTTTGAACATGCAAGAATTTGAAAATCCAGATTCATTTTTGGTTGTTAAGTGTTTTCCATAACTTTGGAGACTTTTTCTTTTGACTGTTTTCCACAGCTTTGGTGCTTATGAATTTTTCTATAAGACTCTAAAATGTATGCAATTTTAATTTTTCTATAAATTTTCTTCATGTTTTTCAAAAAGCCCAAAAAATTATATTGCGCTATAGTATAGGCCTAAACCGATAAAACTTGCCCACACTAGGCCAAAACTAATGCAAAACCTCTTATAGTTCCACGGCAGTCTGCAGGTTGGCTAATTGCCAAACTGCCATTAAAGAAAAAGAAAACCGAAACTACCCGAAACTGTCAACCCACTCGTCTATTCACCTCTAGTTTTTGTCTACAAAAACTATACCTAATTTGATGTCTAACCTTTGATTGCACTGCTACACCTTCAACAATTGTAAGCAATTGTTTTCTACAAATGCTGCAAGATTGACTTTTACAGCTCGCATACATGTAAAATAAATAATACCAAACTTCACATTAAACAAAAACAAGATTACTTTAATACCTAAATAAAACGACAAATGAAAGTGTGAATACAAAATATAATTAATTTAGGTAACTTAAGCTTTTATTTATTTGGCTAGAAAAATCAGAGCAACATTAAAGTTGTACTTTGAAAATTACATTATATCTCTGATGCCATACTGTAAATCTAAACGAAGATATATCTTCTTCCTTGATGATAAAGTAGTTATATCATGATATAAGGAAAACATCATTTTGAATTTTAATTGATGCTCCCGTGGGAAAAGTAAAATTGATAAGTGTATTATTTACGCATTAAGTGACTTTTTGTTTTACTGATTTATTATTGATTTTCCTTGACAAGAAGAAAAGAAAAGGTTCATATTCTATGTTAGTTTGTTTGGCAAAAACGGTCCAACTGTTTTTTATGATTTTCAACTATTTTGTTATAGTATTTTTTCTCACAAAATTTAAACAAAAAACGTTCAAACCAAAAAACAGTTTTAACTATTCTCCTGAATAGACGTATAGTTTACGTTTATTTATTTTATTTGACGAGTGTACCTCCTTATCTACTAAATAATTAATTCTCAAGCTAACCCTCCCTCCCACCACTTGCTATTTATTTATAATGCATACCACACAATTAGCATCTATAAATAGAACTACTCCTCGATTCTTTTCCCACAACAAGCTGTAATATTAACTTGCATTTGTTATTCATTTCCAACTTATCAACAAGGACAATGGCCGAAAAGCCAATTACTGTTCTTAGCATTGATGGAGGAGGAGTAAGAGGGATCATCCCTGGGGTTTTACTTGATTATCTTGAAACTGAACTTCAGGTAAATATATATATTCCATGCTACAAATTACTATATTTATAATCACACATCATATATATACATCTATGTATGTATACATGTACGTATGTATATATCAATATGACATCCTTGATGGATTAATGAATGGGTGAGGTATTATATATCTATGTGCAGAAGCTCGAAAAAAAGGATGTAAGGGTTGCAGACTACTTTGATGTCATCTCAGGGACTAGTACCGGTGGTCTAATTACGGCAATGATATCGACTCCTAATGACCAGGGACGCCCTTTGTATCCTGCCCGCGACATTGTACCTTTCTACAAAAAACACTGTCCAAAAATTTTTCCAAGATCAAAGTGAGTAATGGTTGATTTGAGTGGGGATAATTATCTCCACTGAAATATTTCTTTTTTTTTTTCCCTCAAAATTGGCCCGGCTAAAAATTCGTTGTCGTTTTGTCCTATAAATTGAAAATAAAGAAAAAAGAAAAGCTTTTTAGAATGATTCAATATATACATACATATATATATATATATATTATCGGACTTCATGCAACATTTTGAACAAGTTTCAACAAAACTCAGACTTATATTTTGGTTTTCACTCACTAGCTTTTTATAGTTGGTCTTTTTTCATTTCAATTATTTCATTTGGATTTAACAAGTTTCCTAGCACCGCCACTACTCGACGACTCCTTTTGAAGTTTTTACTATCTCAAGTGCTAAAAATTATTGAATCTTAGGTTGACTGAACTAAAAAAATGCATTTGTCAGGGAACTTGAGACGTCAGTTGGAGAAAAAGGTTTAGAAAAACCAGCCTACGATGGTAATTACCTTCATGAATTGGCCAGAAAAATTCTTGGCCAGAAAAGGTTACATGATACCCTGACAAAAGTCGTTATTCCAGCATATGACGTTAAGAAACTCTCACCTGTTGTCTTTTCGTCTTATGAGGTGATTATGAATCTAACTTAATTTAAATTTATGAATGACGATGTCATGTATTTTCCTTAAAACAATTTTTCACACTAAAAGTTTGGATTTTGCAGGTGGATAACGGGAATAAAGCGTTGGATGCTCTTCTTTCAGATATTTGTATTAGCACCACGGCAGCACCAACTTACCTTCCTTCTTATAAATTCAAAAACGAAGGTGTAGAATTCAATATGATTGATGGTGGAGTTGCCGCAAACAATCCGGTAAAACTTCGTCTTTAACGCACATTCTCAATCAATAATAATATAATATATGACAACAATTCGCTACATGTAAGTATATTTTTATATAACTTGTAAAATCTAATATAACAAAATATTAAAATATAATTAAAATAAAATAATAATAATATAATATTAAATATTATGAAAATAAAACATAACATAAGACGACAATTCGCTATATATAAATATATATACGTTTATATAACGTGTAAAATCTAATATAACAAAACATTAAAACATAATTTAAAACAGAATGATGGTAATATAATGTTAGATATTAATTAAAAAAGAAATACATATATATAAATAATATTATAAGAATACACAGAGTACATTTGGCCTAGTCTGCTAAAACAAGATTCATATATAGGGCTTACACATGTAGTTCACTGTAACTAAATACTTTTTTTAGAAACAATAATCCTGTAATTTTAATTAACTATTCAATATGGAAATCGTCAGTCACATTGTGCGCATTCTCCAAAATGAGAACAAAAAAATAAAAAATAAAATATAACGACTATAAAGATTCAATTGAAAAAAAAAAGGGAGCAAATTTAGCCAAAGCACGGGAACTAAACAATTGATTAATTAATAACAGACAGTTATGCTTAATAGGTAAGTCAAGAACTAATAGTAGGGTAAGCAATAAATTAGTAACGAGTTTACAAAATTTAGTGTAAATATACTTTGATTTCTAGCAATTTGGTAGTTGCCTTAAATTAGATTATCTTTCATAATAGTAATTTAAAGATCAGTAACATACAATTTTAAAGTGATCTTATTAATTACTCGTGTCATATTATGAAAAGAAAATTAAAAAAATATATAATATATATCGAGCTTATATATATAGTTTTATGGCATAGGAAAATATTTTTTAAATGAGTTGGGATTTATATTTTATTTTATTTTTATATTTTATATTTAGTAGAAAGTTTTTTATTATTTAAAACAAGCAGTTAAATATGAGTTGACTCCAATTACTAAGTACAAGGATATGTAACTCTTTAATTAGAGGACAATACATATGGATACATATATACACCATTTTCTATATATATATGCACGCGCACGCTCGCCTCATACTATGTGCAGTTCTATATATACATATGAGGCTTTTAATTGATTTAACAAATGTAATTTTTTTTTCCAATTGTTTTGAAAAAAAAAAAAATCCAGACTGTAGCTGCTATTACTGAAGCAATCAAAAGAAGGTCCGAAGAGATTGACCAGGGTGCAAGAATTGATCTCAATTCCTATCGTGTAGTTGTACTCTCGTTGGGAACATGTGAAGACAAGACCGCTCACAAATACAATACTGACTTGGTTAATGGTTTTTGGGCTATTAACTGGTTGATCTACCCACTAAGGACATTTTGGAAAGCAGATCATCCAATACTTGAAATTCTCTTTGATGCAAGCTCAGATATGATCGATTACTATTGCACAATGTTTTTTGATTCCTTTCGTAATCCTGAAAATTTCCTTCGTGTTCAGGTAAATTATTATACTTTTTTATACATTACAAAGTATTTTTGATGATGCAATGTTCTCTTAGCAACGTCCCTTAAAATCTTTTGGTAATTTGAATTTGAGTTGATAAAAAATAAATGGAAATTTATATTTATTCAAAAAAGAAATTGTCTTGGTGTATTCTTCTATGGAGTTGCAAACAATTTTATAGAGATTCTAGGACCTTTCAAAAAAATATTTGCTCCTTAATTGCTAATTTGCTTTTTAAAAATTCTTTTCTCGGACTTCGTAAGATGACTTATTTTGTAATTGACCTTAATGCGTAATGATATTACATCTTAAAGGATGACAAACTGCCAAAAGAACTTGTTGCCTTGGATAATGGTACCCCCCAGAACTTGGATAAACTGGAGCAGTATGCAAAAGAATTATTGACGAAGCCTGTTACACGTCTGAATCCTGCTACATTTGAACGTACTAAGATTGACACTGCTGAAACATATGAAAAAGCACTCGAAAAGTAAGTCTTTTATATTTCATTATACATCTAATAAATAAATAAATAAATGATAATTTTTTTGCCTTCTCTATAAGATTGTGCTCCTTTTTATTTTGTTGGGTTTTGCCATTATAGATAAACTGTATAAACTTCTTTATTTTATTTTTATTTTTAATCTTTTTTAATAAGTTGGGTTTTGCCATTATAGATAAACTGTATAAACTTCTTTATTTTATTTTTATTTTTAAGCATCTCTATTCAGTTTATTTCTCTCTATTTATTTTAAAAATATAGTTTTATCTTAATTAAGAAGAGGGAAAAAATGGAGGATATTTTTTAACTGTTAAACCACAAATAATAGCGCTTTACATCTTAAATTGTAAAAAACTGAAACAAAATTATTAACATTATGTGTTTGTAATAATGACGTGTGATCTCGAAATTCTTACGTAATAAGGTTAGAAAATGAAGGATGGCTCTCAATGATTTATTCGACTTTTTTATTGGCCGCAGCTTTGCACAGAAGCTTTATGATATAAAGCATGGTAAGTACAAGCACGGTAATTACACTCCGTAGCAAGGTAATTACACTCCGTTTAAGAAATGACTCGACAAGGTCTGCTGTTTGTCAAGTTCATATCTTTATGTGGTTCACTTCTATTCAGCGGCGTTGGTTTGTTTTAGTTGTTTCGCATTTCCAGTCGTTTTATGTAATAAGCAAAGTTGCACTGTCGTTTTTCTTGTTTGTTTGTAAGGCTTAGAGCCAAAGCTTGTCGTTTGATTGTAACACCCTTGAGTCGAACTCTCTGTTCTGGGGTAGTTCCTCGGGTAGTGCTAATTAGCTGAACCTTTGAGTGCTAATTAGCTTGGACTATTTGGTGAATAAAACGGGGTTTAGACCTCACTTTTCTCTAATTTCTTCTCTACATTTTCTCTTGGTTTTGAACTTGTTTCTAACCAAAATTCTCCTCAGATTTCTTAATCTGGGTTTGTTTAGACGTTTCTACACCACACAATGTGTCCCAGTGTTGGGTACGTTTGGTTGGATAGTGCATGTGGTTTGAAGCAAAATTTCACTTGAATTAGTGTGTATAGTAACAAACTTTCAATGAGTTTGAAATAAACTCAGCCTTTGCCAAATATATTCTAGAGAACGACTGTTAGATTTACATGTGGATACCTGAAAATTAACTTGTCAAGGTTTATATATTTGGAACCTATAGATTAACTTGTCAATTCTTTGGCACTGTACCAGTCTAATGTTTGTAACGTTTTTTATTCGAGAATCTAACTCTATTCATGCATTCATATAACTCTCAAATTGTTTATGTAGCACATGTAGCATCGTAACTTATATTTCAATAAATTGAATGTTAAGGCTCCATGAACTGAGTTATATTCTCGAATTAAAAAAATTACAATCGTAATGGTCAAATACCAAATTTAATCTTCTGATTGCTGACTTGTGAATATATATTCAATTTTTTTTTAATCTGAACTTTAAAATCTTATTATGTGGCACATGTATTTTGGAAACTTTCACAAGTGAACTTGCTTGTCAGTAATTTCTTATCTGGATACGAAAAGACTTTAACCTCTATTTAGAAGAACGGTTAGAACTATTAGTTATAATCAATATTGATTGAAACTAAAAATATGAATTAGAACCGTAATTTTTAGTTGTAACCATCATTTGGGAAGGATGAAAAATTGTTGGTTTAGAAAGTTGAAACCATTGTGTGGAGTTTGAATTAAAAAAATGAGTTTGAACCATAATTTATTGTTTGAACTTAAATCTTTAATAGAAACTGATGGACTTAACATATGTTGAAGCAAATAAAGATTTTAACGTACCTTCCACGATGTTTTCTATAAAAAATCCTTATGGAAAGTGTAAAATTACACAAAGGTTTTAATAAAAAACCGTCGTAGAAAGTATAATCTACCATGATAGTTTTTTCTAAAAACCATCGTAAAAGAACTTTAATCCTACGACGGCGGTTGTTGTCTTCTTGGGCGAACTCCCTTTGTTTTTTTCTCTCTTACATTGATGGTTTTTTAAAAAAGATCTTTAAACAAAGTAGTATAATCTCAAATTGCTAGTAGTACTAGCTCGACAAGGTCTACTGTTTGTCAAGTTCATATATATATATATATATGTATATATATACACACCACATGTATGTATGCTCTTATCTTCTCGACACAAATCTATATATTGAATTTTTTCTAAGATTTGACAATTAAAAGACAAATATTCGCCTATAATTATTTTTTTTAATTTTCGCCACATAAATTGTCTTTTAAATAACTATTCACAATCCAATTCACGATTTAAAACCTTGCTTATGACCCATGTGTTGCGTTGTTAATCAAACCTTATCTTAACTAGAATTATGCAGAGCTTATGCAAACATCCTGTAGAAACTAAAGAGACTACCCATGTCAAGACCTAGGCCTCAGTGTCAAAATCGTAATATCAACCATGTTAGAATATTATACTTTTTACACAAAAATAGTAAGGTTATTAATTATTATGTCCAACCATTGCCAATGTGAGACTTATTTTCCCTTGATTTTTCTACCTTCTTCAATATATATTAATTTTTACCAAGGATATATGCATGAAGATTTAAATTTGGATAAATTTTGCCCTGAGAGTTGACTTGTCAATATACAATCAATTCTTCTAAAATATCCATTTCTTATATCAAAAATGATACACTTAAAAATGCTATAAAAATAAAATGTCGTCGCAATATGTTTTTTCATGCATCTGAAAGAGATTGAAAATATATATCACTTACATATCCATCCACTTTGTGAACATTTCTCGTAATAATACAATGAAAAATGTCTCAATAAAAAAAAAAAAAGCCACTTGAGGCAGTTTGTTGACTTTTCTCAGAATAATACAAGGAAAAATGCCACTTGACGCTTGAGACTAGGTCAAATAATTGGGTGTCTGTGGGAAGATGTGTGATTAAAATATTTAGCGTGAACTTGTCTAAAAAAACAAATAAACTTTCCTCTGATTAATTTGGACATTTTCTGTGTTCTTGAGCAACTTGACCTTTTTTTTTTATGTTATTTGCCTTTTTATATCCTATATTTTAGATTTATTCAAACAATATGCCTTTGGTTTTTTATCTTATCGAATTTATACCTTTAAATTGAATTTAATACATAAATTTATACCTTACTTCAGTCAATAGTTGATTTTAACATTTAAAGTAATCAAATTATCTTCCGTAAAGAGAAAAAAAATTAAACTTTAAAAAAAAAAGAAGCAAACAAAAATAAAAACTCAAAAAAAAACCTATTTTTAAAGGTATTTTATACATTTTTAAAGGGAAAAAACCTTAATATAAAGGTTTTTTTTAGTTTTTAAAGTAATCGTATTTTTTAATTTGAAGGTATTTTGGGCATTTCTTATGTCAACATATAAGATTGATTAGGAAAAAAAAAATTTGTGCATTAAATCTAATCTGAATGTATACATTCAATGAAATTAAAAGCCGAATGTATAATTTTTGAATTAACCTAAAACAAAGATTATAAAAAAAAGAAATATCCTTTTTTTTTTAGAATAATAATGAAATTAATTATACTTTAAAACTTCCAAGTCCTGCCAAGGTATTTTATTTTTTTTTCCCAATAAGTCGTGAACATAAATATACCTACAAAATTAAGATTAATCAAAATTGAAAAAAACTTAAATTTGCATTGTAATCCCTATAAAATTATAGGTTTCAACATGGCATTGTGTCGGACCTAACTCCAACATAAACTATAGATCGATATAAGATAATATAATATAATACACCAAAAATGGCTTGCGTTCTATAATATGACATGAATGATATTAATCTATTATTAATATTAATTAATACAATAGAATGGTTATACCTAATATTATATCAATGCATTATTATACTATATGCTGCTTTAATATGATCCACGAAACATGGCCCAAGAGTTTTTGGTTCTATTTAACCAAACGAGTCCTACAGTTTTAATTTCTAAAATCAAAAGTACCTTTTTTTAATGTACTATTCAAACAGTTATAAAAAGTTCGATAATCACTTATGTTTTTCCCCCAATATTTAAAAGTAAAAGTACAATCATATCCAAACTGGGCAAATGTATTCCTTAACGCCCTTGTCATCTCACTTATCAATAATTGGATCAATTTAGACGCATATATATGTATCACTAAATAAAACTAAAGTGATTCCAAGTGGATATTGAAAATTATTAAAAAAAAAAAAAAAGGGCAATATGATTACGCTCAGTTGCTTTGTAGCTTCTTAGACTTGACCTAACGAGTACGGTTAATCAACTATTGCCTGCCCTCTCAAATATTGGAATCTAAATTAATGAAGAGTACAAGACAACCTAATCCAATTTTTATAAAAACATAAATTAAAACATAAAAGCAATTAATTTCTTAGACAATTGGAGATATGCTCTCTCTTTAAGGTGGCGAAAGAGGAATTCATACAAAATTCATTAAGTCTGTGGGTGGGGGTTGAGTATAATCTATTTGGGCTGATTAGTGTTGCCATAAAGCCATCTTCAATATAAATGTCAATATCAATATTATATTTATTAACAAAAGCGTAAAAATAACATATTTGATGAGTTATTTTATTTTGTACTCTAATGTATAATGCTATTTTAAATGTCATATTTCTCTTTTATTATAATTATTATACCTTAAAATTTATAAAAGTAAACTTTAAATATTAAAATAATTAAAAATTAAAAATGATGTAATTATTAAAATAAAAAAGTCAATCTATCAACAAAAATAAAATTAAATATCAAATTTACTATATGCTAAACTTGATGGTAAATTTACCACCTATAGCATATAACATGTTTAACATTAAAAATAGTATGCATTGGATAGTATTTTTTACACAAATATTAAAATTTTTATTAGATTTGACACATTAATTTAATATTGTATTGGAGACACTCTATCTCTATCACATTCACACAGTAAGAAGCAATTACCAGTTTTGCCAAATCACTTTGCATAGTTTGAAGATCACACCAAAACAACATCATTCGATTAATTTTGGATAGATGTCAAATTAAATGTTATATATGCATTAATATTGTCACTAATTTTCAAAAAATAAACTTTTCTTTCAATTCTTATACGAAAGAAATATTCCCTTGTCTAGTCTTCTTAAAAGAGTCTATCAATAGATCACCTCATACAACAAAATTCACGATGATTACATTAAGATTAAAAATAGATTTTAACTTTTTTCTTTTGAGAAATAATTCTGTAGACGAGTAACCTCATGTAATAAATACTTCCTGATATTTAGATAATTTTTTATGTTAACTTTGTCTAACCAATTTTCTCTCGTTTTCTCGAAAAATTATTCAATTGGCTAGGTATACCACATCATCAAGTTTATACAGTACCACATCATCAAGCTTAGTTATGTGCTACACCTATTTAATAAATACTTGATGTTTGGATTATTTTCTGATATATACTTTCTATTGTATACTTTATCTTAATTGCTCAATCATATTGGGAACATAATTAGAACTAATAAGTTAGAATAAAAACGCTATAGCATATATGAGAGCTTTATATTATAGCATTTTTTCTTAACACTATAGCCTAAAAAAGATTTGCATTATCATAATTAGAACTAATAATTTGAAACTCAGTTGCCAAATATGCTCTCATGATTTTTTTTTCAATATCATGAAGAAAAAGTATTCTTATAAAATCTAAACATGTATAGGCAAAAATAATCTATTATCATATTCTTCTTCATTTGAATATAATACATATACATATATAACTCAAAAACTTTTTAAAAAAGCATATAAAACAGAATTAAAGGAAGCTTTAAATAATATTATTTTAATATTTGACAATATTATTTTCTATAATTAAACCATTTGCAAAACTTGGACTAAAAAGACAACGATCAACATTAACAACTTATACTATTCTATTTTCAAATTGTTAAGAAGGAAAAAAAAAAATAGCAGACATCAAGATGCATACTCCCATAGACTTTGATACTATTCCAACAAACGTTTTAAATATAATGGATATATGTTATAAATAAAATACTGTGTTCTAAGTTTACAACTCTTTTCAAAGGGTGTGGGTTTTTCCAGAATATCTTAAAAGAATGACTATAGATTACGTATGTGTTTAAATTAACTTATAAATAAAATACCATATTATAAGGTTACAACTGTTTTAGTTTTCCCATGATATCTTAAAAAAATGAAGATTATAGAATACGTATTGTTAATTTATTATGTATAGTACACAATTAGCATCTATAAATAGAACTGCTTCCTCAATTGTTTTCCTACAACAAGCTTTAAAACGATTTAGCAACTTGCATTTGCTATTTCACACTACATCCCCAACTTAATAACTAGGGCAATGGCCCAAAAACCTATTACTGTTCTTAGCATTGATGGGGGAGGAGTTAGAGGAATCATCCCTGTGGTTTTACTTGATTTTCTTGTATCCGCGCTTCAGGCAAATAAATTGCATGCCTCGAAATTTACTGTGTTTATAATCACACATCATATATATGTATGATATGATTCGTTGAAGGATTGATGAAACGATGTGGTGATCTTATCTATGTGCAGACACTCGAAAGACACCCTATTGCAAGGGTTGCAGACTACTTTGATGTTATTTCAGGGACTAGCACTGGTGGTCTTATTTTCAACAATGATATCAGCACCTAATAATCAGGGGAGTCCTTTATATGCAGCCCACGACCTTATGCCTTTCTACAAAGAGACCTGCCCAAAGATTTTCACAAGATCAGGCGAGTGAGTAATCTTACTGAAGTATCGTTTTTTCCTCAAAATGCCCATATTTTGTTATTATTTTGTACACTGCATTTAAAAAAAAAAAAGGAAAAAACATTCAACACCGCCCCACTATCTTTTATTTTTTGACATCCCACTCATGTTTTGGAAATGTTTCAAGAAAACTTGATCAGTTCATATTATTTTCGATTTCACTCCCTAGTATTTATATTCTGTGCTTCTCTGTATTATCTCATTTGAAAATTTTCAAAAACTTCATTTAAAAAACTTCCTAGCTACCTCACTACTGCTGGTGATATATATATATATATATATGAAGACCTAGTGGTGATTGTATTTACAAACATTGTCTAGAATATTTTGATGTATATATGCACTGAATTCTAGATGCTACTGTGTAACGCCCCTTATTACGGACGATACAGATGACGTTACCTTTCTTTCATAATACTTTTATTTATAAGATAAACTATTTAATTAAAAAGATAAATTGAAAACATAACCCAGGATCCATGAATTTCTTTTATATATATATATATACATATGAATATACATTAACATATTGCTCATTTATAAATATTTCCTTAAATAGTTTATCTCACTAAAATAATAAAGTCATAAAAACTCATGGTCAAATACATTTTATTATTATTATTATTATTATTTAAATAATTTAATCATTATATAATAATTTAATCCATTTTTTTTAATTACTTGATTATAAACATCCTTTAAACATTAGTAAAATTTGCATACATACTTTAGTAGGTCGGACTCGATCGGCAGTCCTAACAATTAAAATAAAATTTGTTTAAATATTGTTTTAATGCGGAAGAAAATTTATAATAAAAGTCCATCAAATAAACATTCTCAAAATTATAAAACTTAATTTAAATCCTTAAAATTCAAAATTTATAAACATAATTTATTTCATAAAAATTTCTTTTCTTTCTTGGCGTCTTCCATTTGCAATTTATCTTGCTTAGCTCACACGCCCGCCGTGATCCTCCTCCTAATCCATGATTTTCTTACCCTTATCTACAACATGATATAAACTTAAATAAGCAAACGCTTAGGAAGTACATTTGTAAATCTCACAACTTAAAACATTTCATAAACATCTTCAACATTATCATAATAGTACACTAAGCACAGTTTCATAAATAACATATCTTGTATTATATCAACCATTTTAAAACTTATCCGTTTTATTTTAAGGGCCCAAGTGTTACACCATAACATCATCATCATAGGCGCGCCGTCATGAGAGGAGAGGG
>CAMOHE010052220.1:0-15057 GCA_946598075.1 Artocarpus hirsutus
AATGTGCCTAGTGCACTATTATGATGATGATAATGATGAAGTTGATGATGTTCATGAAATGTTTTTAAGTTGTGAGAATTACAATGTACTTACTAAGCATTAGCTTATTCAAGTTTTACATCATGTTGCAGATAAGGGCAAGAAAGTTTTGGAGTAGGCGGAGGACACTGATAGGCGTGTGAGCTAAGCAAGAAGGATTGCAAATGGAAGAACACCAAAGAAAGAGATTTTTAAGGAAATAATCCATGATTATCGATTCTGAGTATGTTTATTATTTTTGAATTTTAAGGATATGTTTTAGAATTTTGAGAATGTTTATTTGATGGATTTTTTTATTTTATAAATTTCCTTCCGCATTTGAGACTTTAAAACTTATTTTAAAACAAATAATTTTTTTTTCGGCCTGCCGACCATTACTAGTCGGACTGCCAAAGAATTTTAATCGTCCTGTCGATTGCCAAGTATCGACCTGCCGATCTTGTTGATTTTAAAATCCCATTTTGCAAAGCCTCGGGCGGCCTGCCAATGGTTGACCTTCGGCCTGCCGGTCAAGTTCAGCTTGCCGAAATCTAAAGTTCGGCCTACCGAACTGTGTTCAAAGAATTTTATTATTGTTTTCAAAGGTTAATTTAATTTTCAACGATATTAGCAAACTATTTACTAGATGTTTATGGAAAAGCGAATTGTTATAATTAAGTAACTTATAATTTCTCATGAATTGTCTAAAAAAAATGTGTATATATGGATCCTGGGTATGCTTTTTCAAACTATGATTTCAAATACATGTTATAATTTATAATAGTTTTGCTTCAATTAATGGTTTAATGAATGAATATAACGACATCTGTGACGTCCGGAAAGGGGGCGTTACAACGCACACCTGATGAAGCCAAAGAACCCATAGCCACAATCTTAACCTCTTCAGCCACTATCCTCCATCAGCTCCAAATTTGCCACAGCCAAAGCAACCCCAGCCAAGACAAGGTCGCATCAAGGTGGAAGCCACCTCTCGCATGCATTCGAATCTCCATCCCCACAAAGGAATGAACCCATCCCACCTCCCTTATCACCCGATCTCTGTTGTAGTATTTGTGTGTAAGGAGAGAATGAAGGCTAAGAAATTCTAGAAAATAGAAATGTGTTTGAGGCTGCATGAACACTTTCCTGAAAGGTTTTATTTACCTTATTCTCAAAGTTTGCTAACGAGTTTATGACAAATTCCTCTAAGATACAACAAAAACTTGAATATAATATCTAGCAACAATATGGTGTTTCATAACAACATATAAATTCTGTAATAATTCTGAAGATTAAACAAACACAAGGATGCCATTTCATGATGGACACAACTGGTTCAATCCATACAATCTTTGCTTGCAGGTACCTCTTCATTTGTAAAGGTATATTTATGTATCAGTGCATTTATTATAATAGATATGTCTATTGCTAGTAGATGTTTAGGTTTGTATGAAAGTAGACAATCAATGTTTACACTGGTTTGAAACATGTCAAAAAACACATTTATTCAAATTCTATCAACTTAGGAGAGCGCAGCGACGCCAATTTTTCGACGCCATAGCACTAGGCTTACTGTGCAATTTTTTGCACATGTTCAATAGTGGATACCGTGGCACCAGCGCCCTTTTCAAATAGGCACTGCGGTGCTACTTACTGATTCAAATACACTAATAAAAAGTGTATTTTAACCATTTAAAAGTGTCTAATGATCTTCAACACATAAGCGAGATATATTACAATCTCTCCAACAATCTCCCACTAGATTGTAATATTTCTCTAGATTTAACAATGATAAACTCATATATACAAGAATGTATCTTTTGATTTTAACCTTCAATTGGTGAATATATTTCAAAGTATTCACAAGACAATAGCGTGCTTTGCATTAAACTTTGTCTCTTAAGCAAATATTAGAAATACATCACATATGAGATATCCTAGAATTCAAATTATGTTAAAATTATTTTGCATTATTCTGGGCTTATGTGCTATCTTGGATTCATGAACATTTATAAGACTAAACCATAGTCTTGTTAGAAACGGCACCATTCCTAATATTCACTTAGGTGAACTTTTAAATCATGTCTCTAACTGCTTTAAGACTTGAACTTCATTAAGAGCATAAACTCAACCTCAACCATATAACTATTTTGCACCAAACATCTTGGAATGGACAAATAAATTTTTGGTGCTAACTTGATCACATAACGATGACTTGTTATTGCCCATTTAACTATATAATAGCGAGACAACTATTACATAGTTGGGTTACCATCATCGATGATTCTTACACAAAAGGTTTCAGTCTTATTCCACTATATATGTCCTTGACTAAGTCTCTTGAAAGACCTTTTATATCAAGGGATTTGCTAGGTTCTTGTTACTCCTAACATAAAAAACATTAATAATACCATCAGTTATTAGTTGTTTAACATATTCATGTCTCACGCTTATATGACTAGACTTTTTATTATAAACTTTGTTATGAGCTCTAGACAATGTAGCGAAGCTATTGTGATATAAAGAAATAGATGGCATCGGTTGTGGCCACAACTCAATAGCAAACAATAAATTTCTTAGCTATTCTGCTTCTTTGCTTGCCAAGTGCAATTGCTATAAACTCACTTTCCATCGTTGAGTGAATTATGCACGCTTATTTCTTAGAAGCTTAGGGCACTGCTCCTCCTGCAATTGTGAAAATCTAACCAGATGTGAATTTATTATCACTTGGATTGATTATCCAACTAACATCCAAGTACCCTTTTAGTACCGTGGGATAATCATTGTAAAATAAATGCAAATTAATGGTCCTTTTTAGATAACCAAATATCCTTCCAATTGCTTTCCAATGTTCAATACTTCGATTACTCATAAATCTTGATATTTTGCATACCACAAAATGCAATGTCTGGCCTTATATAATACATAGCATACATCAAACTATCAATTGCACTAGTAAACTCAAGTTGCACCACTGCTTGGCCATCATTTTCTAGTAATTTAATACTAGAATCATATGGGGTATTTGCTTATTTAAACTTCAAATGATTGAATTTAAGAAGTACTTCCTCAATATAAGGAGATTGACACAACGATTAAACCTTGCTATGCTTCCTCACCTTCACACCTAACATAGTATCTACCTCACCAAGATCTTTCATCTTAAATTATGAAATTCGATACTTCTTAGTATCATTTACTCCCTACATGTTAGTTCCAAAGATAAGCAAGTCAGCAACATATAAATAAATAATCACATCAAAATCATTTTTAAATCTAGAATATGTACATTTATCAACATTATTATGCTTAAAACTATGAGAAAAGATATCCAAATAAAATTTCTCATGCCATTGTTTTGGAGCTTGCTTAATCCATAAAGCAACTTGACTAACTTGCAAACCTTATTTTCACTTCGAGGCAATAAAAACTCCTTGGGTTGTTCCATATAGATTTCCTCATCAAGGTCATCATTTAGAAAAGCTGTCTTTACATCCATTTGTTGCACAAGTAAATTATATACTGAAACAATTGCAAATAGCACTCTAATAGATGTCAACTTAGCTACCGGCGTATATGTATCAAAGTAGTTTATACCAAGCTTTTGTTTAAAGTCTTTGGCTACCTATGTTGCCTTAAATATTTGTATAGACCTATCGTTGTTGTACTTTCTTCTAAACACACACTTGTTGCTTGTTGGTTTCTATCCCAAAGGGAAATCAACCAAAACCCAAATTTCGTTAGACAAACATTATTGAATCCATTTCATCATTTTATAGCCTCTCTCCAAAAGGAGGCATCTCTAGATGACATGACTTCACTAAACATCTAAAGATCTTCAACATGTGGCAACAATGATATTTTCTTAAGTGCACCATTTCTATCTCCTTCAACCCAGAAGATCAAACCTTGAGATGAAATAAAATTTGTTGATAAACTCTTTTCTTTTCTTTCATGTTGACTTCTCCTTGATTCCAAAGATGTCATAGACTTTTTCCTTTTATTTAGTGGAGGTACCAAGAGTATAGTCACATAGTTGATCAACATTTGATTCTAATTTAATTGTAGAATCAACAATAAATTTATTTTTAATAAATTCAATATCTCTTGATTTCACTACTACATTAGAATTTAGATTTTAATAATGTAATGATCAAGGGAAATACATTAACAAAATCAAATATTTAATTGGATTTAATTAATGAATTTACCCTTAAAAATCATATTTTGTAAAAATTATGATAATATATAATAAATAATGTTAATAGGAAATTTCACTATAAATTTGATATAATGTTGGATATTACTAAATATAGATTTTGTGAGCTTAAAAGCTTAAAAATTTGTAAATAATATCCATGAAACGAATTTTACATCACAATTAATTATAATATTATGGTATAAATTAAGATCAAAATAAAGTAGAAAAGTATGCCAAAACCCTAAAATAGTGTAAAAGGGTATGACGTAGTGTAAGTACACTACTAAGGTAAAAACATAGATATAGAAAATATTGTGTTTGGACTCCAAAAGTGAACTAAAGAATAGGTAGGATATTTTATATAGTACAAGAATACGTATCTCAATGGTTTCACTCCAATAGTATACAAAAAATACTACGTGATGAAAAATTACACTATGTGAGATTTTGGAGGCCCACCAAGTGGACACCCCATGAGTTTTTATTGGGCCACCACACCATGAAAGGTGGCCCAATCACCTAAAGCCACCCCATGGCCCTTAATTATGAAAGTGATAACTCGCCTCTTTTTTTTTTTTTTTTTTAAGTAGAGAGAAGCCTTTAATTAAAACTTAAAACATAAAAAAAAAATTCATTTCTCTTTCTTTCAAGTTCAGCAGTGCCCTCTTGCCTTCCTCTCAAAATTTTCTCAAAATAACCTTCTTGCATAACACTTTTCAAGTGAGTGCCAAGACCAAGACCAAGCCCAAGATTTCATCAACTTTTAAGGTAAAAATCCAAACTTTTTCTTAAGTTTTCCTAAGGTTTTTGCTTGGTTTAAGGGGGGAATTTGACCTAAGATTTTCTCATGTGAAACATGCTTAGGAAATTGTAAGGAAGCCGTTGAAAGGTTTAGGATCACAATTTTTCTTTTTGTAAGTCCAATTTTTCAAATTTAAAGTTTATTTGGTTTTTTTGTTTTGGTTTGTTATTTCAAAAAAGGCATGTGATCCTTTATGTAAGTTGTAGTTTGATTTTCTTAATTCCATTGTTTATGTTGAGGTTTGTGGTTGAAATTTGGGTTTGCAGGTGAAAAGGGGCATTTGGTGCAAAAATAAATAGTTTTGTAAACTTTGAAGTGGTTTTAAAAAGAGTTGTGAATTAGCATGAAAATTGTTTGAGAGGGTCTTGAAATTGTACAAACAGTAGCTGGAATGCTATCTTATAGTAGATTTTTGCAAAAGTTATCCCAGGGACTAAATTGCAAAAAAATTCTTATTCTTGGCAGAATTGAAAAAATGCCAAAAACTCCCCTGTACAATGGGAATTTCAAAAAAGTTAAAACACAAAAATTGTAGATCTCGACAAACTATTAAGAATTATAAATGGTTCATTGAAAATCACCTTCGGTTGTAAGATATGAATTTTACAAAATTTGTTAAAATTGGAAAAAAAAAATTTACGGGCAAAAATGTTCTTTTACAAAAGGAATTAGGGTATGGTACTTTGAGAAAATTTCATCTTCTTGAAAAATGGGGGCTAATGGTTTAAAAAGATTATTTTTAGTCCCGAGGTTAAAATCATCAAAAATTTTCAAATAAGGCTAAAATTGTAAAGTTTTGTTTAAGTTGGGCTATTATTGCAAACTAGTAAGCCGATGCCCTGAACATTTGTTTTGCTAATAACCAACGTTTCACATTAAATTAGCCAAGTCGGGCCTAGGAATTCAAAGCGGCCCATCAAAGGTAAAAATGTCATTTCTCATGAAATGGGCAGTGTGGACCCCAAAACATATAAGATAGAGAAAAACGACCTTACTAAAGATTTCTTTTTTTTTTTTTAAGAAGTTATAAGATTAGAATGAAATGAGAGAACGGTTGAACTTTAAGTAATCGAAAAAGTATTCTAAAATAGTAATCGCAAAGTATACGTTATTGACGTATAGCTAAATAGTGATAATTTGGCTAATAATGATAAAACAGGTCCTTAGACAAGTAACAAAGGAAACCCAAAGACGATTTTAATAGCAGCAAAAAAAGTAAGTTCAAAACCGACCTATAGTATGAAAGAGTAAGTTTAAGGGTATAGTATACTTATGTGAATATGCCTGTATGTGCTACACAGTTGAAAAGTATAAATGTTTTGCACTTAGTATGTACTTATATTCACATGCATGATATGATAACCAAAATAATTGGATTGGTAAATGAATCACTAGAAATAAAGAAAGTGTCATACCAGCTATGGTCTTGGTGTTACGAAGACCTATGTGCACATATAGTACGAGCACTTGGGCCCTAATTAAAGAGAAAATATGATAAGAATAAGGAATGTTCATAAGAAAGCATAAATGGATCATGCATATTAGTATAAGATTCATATGGGCTATGTTTGGACTTACTGAACATAAGCTCACCTAATTATTTTATACTATAGGAATTTCCACTAGAAGGTCATAATGAACATACTGATAAGCTGGTAAGAGAATATGAGCAATGTGCAGACCAAGGTGTGCATACCACCATAGATATGTTTTTGTTGCTATGTGTTTTAAGTTATTTTGGATCATGATGTATAAAAGATATAGTATGGTTAAGTGAGACAAAACTTTTTTTGGACATGCTAAGTATATGATGTTTTAAAAAGACAGCTTGTTTATGTAGTTATACATATAATTATAAAAGAAGTTTCAGTATGTATGTATAATATATTTATTGAAATTTTTTTTTAAAAAAAAAGTATTCTCAAGATTTTCATAGATACTTAAGTAAGGAAAGTGTTAAAGCACAACTCGTAAAAAGGCAAGTTGTGACAAATAATCTATATATCTTGAAATTTTTAATATATCCTACAAAAACACTTTGAATATCTCTTGTACTGACTTTGATGTTCTAGGAGAGATGTGTTTTCATGGATATAATTCTATTATGAATATGACATGCAATACGTGAAGTTTCCCTTTATAAATTATTAGGCATTAGAAGTGATAATGGCAAAGAGTCTTTTAACAAAATTTTGGGTCATCTTTCTTGAAAACAAGAATTGTTCATCAAAGCTCCTGCATAGATACCCCTCAACAAAATAGGGTGGTGAACGAAAACATAAACATTTGTTAGAGGTCGCTCGGGCATTGCTTTTTCAAGGTACAGTACCTAGTACCTTTGGGGCGAAGCCATGTTGACTGCAACATATTTAATTAATTGAACGCCTAGTAAAATTTTGAATTTTGAAACTCCTTTAAATATGTTTCTTCAGCTTGATCCAACAAGTAGGCTTTAGACCTAAAAGTATTTGGGTGCACTGTATTTGTTCATATTCATGAAAAAAAACAGGAGCAAACTTGAACCTTGAGCTAGAAAATATGTTTTTATCGGATATGTTTCCACCCAAAAGGGATACAAATGTTTCGACCCAATTTCCAAAAAAAAATGTTTGTCACCATGGATGTCACTTTTGTTGAATCAACAACTTTTTTCACTGCTCATCTTCAGGGGGAGAAAATTTGAAGATTCAGAGCAATATTTTCAACTTGGTGAACTTGATGCTCCAACATAGGTTTCTCACTCTACCACACAACCCATTGTTCAAACTGAGAGTCCAAATATCATTGTACCAATTGTTGACGAATCAAGCTCCACTTTAAATGATGAAAAATACTAGTTTAACCTTGGTACCACCACTTGAAAATCAGGACTCCAATGTGACAAATGGAAAAGATGCATGTACGAATAGCATGGGCCTACTGCCCTTCGACATTGTTTACTCCAGAAGGAATACAACTCAAAGGAAAGAGTCCAATGATCTCTTTCACCACCATGAATCCAAACACCCATCAAGTAATATTCTTCCCAAGCTTGCTCAAAACGTTAATTATGCACCATGTCCTAATTCTAAGTCGTAAGTCCTGGGCCCGAACCTACTAAGTCCACTATTTGAGTCTTGCTATTGCTATCCGAAAAGGTGTACAAACATGTACCAAACATCTATTGTACAACTTCGTGTCATATAAAAATCTTTCACTAGGTTTTGTGCCTTTTCTTCACAATTGTCGGGTTTAGAGATTCCAAAGAATGTGTAGGATGCTCTAAAAATTCCCGAGTAGAAACAAGCTGTCTTGGAAGAGATGAAGGCTCTCGAGAAAAATTGAACATGGGAAGAAGTGGAACTGCCTAAGATTAAAACAACTATAGAGTGCAAGTGGGTGTTCACTATTAAATTCAAATCAGAAGGATCACTTGAAAGATATAAGGCTCGACTTGTTGCCAAAGGCTATACTCAAACCTACGGCATTAATTATTTAGAGACGTTTGCCCTCGTAGCAAAATTGAATACAGTTCGAGTCCTTTTGTCACTTGTCGCAAATCTTGGCTGGCCGCTACAACAGCTAAATGTAAAAAATGCATTCCTCAATGGAGACCTAGTGGAAGAAGTATATATGTATGCACCACCAAGATTTGAAAGGAAGTTTGGTTTAAAGTGTGTAAATTGAAGAAATCCCTATATGGACAAAAGCAGTCACCAAGCGCTTGGTTCGATAAATTTGCCCAGTTTGTTAAGAATCAAGGGTGCACACAAGGACAAGCAGATCATACTATGTACACAAGCCATTTGCCTGAAGGAAAGATTGCAGTTATGATTGTGCATGTAAACGACATAATTCTCACCGGAGATGATTTGCTAGAGATGAACCGGTTGAAGAGGTCTCTTTCCGTCAAATTTGAAATAAAGGATTTGGGATCCTTGAGATATTTTCTCCAGATGGAAGTTGTGAGGTCAAAAAAAGGAATCATTGTCTCTAAAAGGAAATATACTATTGATCTCCTTAAAGAAACTAGAATGAGTGGTTGCAGACCAGCAAACACACCCATAGATCCTATTCAGAAACTTGGAAAAGACAAAGAAGGAGACCCTATAGATACATCTCGTTACCAAAGATTGGTTGAGAAATTAATCTATCTGTCACACACATGACTTGACATTGCATTTGCTATGAGTTAAGTGGGCAAGTTCATGCACTCACCTAATGAAAGACACCTTGAGGCAGTATATGGAATTTTGGGATACCTGAAAAGCACTCCCGATAAAGGATTACTCTTTCAAAAGGCTACTCAACAAATCACTAAGGCCTTCACAAATGCTGATTGGGTGAGATCAGTCACTGATAAAAGGTCAACGTCAGGATATTTTATGTTTGTGTGGGGCAACCTTGTCATGTGGCGAAGTAAGAAACAAAATGTGATTGCAAGAAGAAGTGCCAAAGTAGAATATAGAGATATGGCTCATGGAGTATGTTAAATGCTATGGCTCAAGAAGATCCTTGAAGAATTGAAGATGCCAATTAATGTGCCGATGAAGTTGTATTGTGATAACAAGGCTACCATCAGTATTGTTGAGAATCCAGTGCGGCATGATCGAACAAAGCACATGGAAATCGACCAGCACTTTATAAAGGAGAAGATTGATAAAGGAGTTATTTGTATGCCATTTGTTCCAACAACGCAACAAATTGCTGATATTCTTACCAAAAGGCTATTTCAGCCTAACTTTGAGCTTCTTATCAGCAAGTTGAGCATGATGAATATCTCTGCACCAACTTGAGGGGTGTCAAAGTTTTAGGCCCTAATTAAGTGGAGAATATTCTATAGAATATATGACAGTTGCAGAAAAGTTTATATGACAGCTGTAGGAAAGTTTCCAGGTTTTGTTTTTTTCCTTTTTTTGTATTGTAACCGAATGGTAAAAACCATTGACCATTCTCAGCTATATATTAACCTTGTACCTGTATATTATTTATTCAAGAGAATAAAAAATATTTTTTCTCAAAAAAACGTTCAGCAAAATCGGTTGTATGGATGCAGCTGCAAATATGTTTCATACGATGAGCAACAGAGACGCAGTTTCATGGAATTCCCATTATGGGTTACGTACAATGTGGTGATATTGAAGAAGCTCTGAAAGTTTACGAGAGGACGCCGAAAAAGTATGTGGTCTCTTTGAAAGCCATGATTTCAGAATTTTTTAGTAAAGGTTTGAGTGATAAAGCCATTCGGCTATTTGGAGTGATTCCCCAGAAAGATAATGTTTCTTGGACTGCTGTAATTTCTGGTTTTGTAAAACGTGAGGATTACGAAGATGCTTTTGGTTGGTTTATTGAGATGCTTCAAGAAGCTATCAAGGCCACCCCTCTAACTTCGAGCACTGTGCTTGGTGCTTTCAGCTGGTTTGACCACTCTAAACCAAGGATTGCAGATCCATGCTCTTGTGACAGAGATGAACATGGAATACGACTTGTCCATCCAAAATTCTCGTCTCAATGTATTCGAATTGCGGTGATGTGCCTGCTGCTTGGAAGATTTTTATGAATATCAATTCACCGAGTACCGTTTCTTTTAACTATATGATTACTGGGTTTGCACAAAATGGTCTTGGCAAAGAAACACTTGATTTATTTAACAACATGCTTAGTGAAGGGCGTCAACTGAACAAAATCACCTTTCTGGGTGTTCTTTCGGCTTGTGTCCATGTGGGATTAGTAGAAGGACAGAAATACTTCAAGTTAATGAAAATTTTGTACAATGTAGAAGCAGGGCCAGCTCATTATGCTTGCATGGTTGATCTCCTTGGCCGAGCTGGTTTGCTTTACAAAGCAGTGGAACTGATCCGTTCGGTGTCATTTGAGCCACATGCCAGAGCCTGAAGAGCCCTTCATCGTTCAAGCAGGACCCATTTACGTCCTGATCTTGCAGAGCTGGCAGCTGAAAAAATCATTGGTTTGGAGCCTGATAATGCAACTTCTAGTTTGGTATTGCCCGACTTGTTTTCTGTTTCAGGTGAAGAGAAGAAAATTGAACAACTACGCCAAGCAATTGAAAGAAGCAAGGAAGAGTCCAGGGTGTAGCTGGATTGCTGTGATGGACAAGTTTCATGTGTTCTTTGCAGGAGATCAATCTCTGAGTGAAGTAGAGGAGATTAAAGTAACACCATGGTTGCTAAGGACAGAAATGAATACAGCTGTACTGCCATCGTTCATCCATATTGCTTGAAACCGGCCAACTGAACTCGGTGGTTCAGTGCCATGTTCACTATCCAACGCCCATGGGTTTAAATTTGAACCGATTGACTTCTCAATCAATCAGTTTCGGTTTTCAATTTTACGGGTTTGATTCAAATGAATGGAGTCAGAGTTTTAAGAAAATAATTAAAAAAAAAAATCTAGAAACCCCTAGATATTCTCGGCTACTTGGTTGTTGAACGTTACTTTTTTCTAAACCAAAATCAACACTTACAAACCAAACAAACGGCCTCCATGAGTTGATTATTTGGTGTTCCAAATGGTTGGTTGGTTATAATTTTCTTTTTTTAACAAAATCAACCGTGGGTTTAGCAAGCCAGTGATACGAAAAATCAACTGAATCAAACTAAAAACATAGCTAACAATACTAGAAGAATATGTTAGTTATCACTATTTTTACTTAACAAACGTGCACAGAGTAAAATATCAGTGATGATGTGATTCCTTTTTTTTCTTTTAATAATGAAAAATCTTTTTCTTTACTATGGGTTTAAAATCCTATTATTCACAAACCAGTAAGACGCAGCCTAGTTTATAGTATACTTTTTAGATTGAAACTCACTGTTTTATGAATAGCGAGGTTTTAACCTATGGGTTAAATAGGAGTGCTCCTTAAAATTTATTTACAGCTTGTAATTACTGATAACGTGCTAGAATGCTCAAAATTAATTATGTTCTTTAGCATAAATGAAGCAATACTGTAGCCCTAATGTAAGGCTGCAATTTTGGAATTTTTGGATTTTGTATGCAATATTTTTAAAAATTTTTTGTTAGAATCGTTGATTCATATCGTTGGTGCTCCACACCAATAATAATTATAATCTCCCCTCCAAATAATAAAAATTATAAATTGTATTCATAATCAATCTAAGAATGCCCAATGTCGACATTGGTGTTGCGCCTAGTTGGTCTCTAGAAGTAGATCTTTTGTGTAATTATTTCTCTCAAAATCGAGATTTAGCTACGCCAAAGAGAAGCTCTAAGGACTCCTTTGCTGCTAAACTTAGCGAGATCAGAGAAGTGGGAGGAGAGCCTAAATAGTTTCCCAGAGTGGTAGGTTGATTGGAAGCGTGCCTATTTAGAAGATGGTCAGAGAGAGTTTAGCTTCCTAAGAGGCTCTTAGGTGACTTTAGAACTTGGAAGAATTGAATTAGGAGGCTGTGATGAGAAATTGAGAATGTTAAGAATGGGTGAAAAGCTGTGTTGAGTGTGTTGAGTTGTGAAGCAAAATGTTTGATTACCAACTCCAAGCGGGAAAGGTCCTGATGGTTTCTTAGGGACATTTAAAAACTGATTGGACTAATTGGGTTGAAGAAACCTATTACATTACCATTTGCCAAACTCCTTTTTCGCCCAGTTAAATGTCTGAACCCAAGGAGGACAATATAACTCTAATTATTCACATATACCACTTTGATGTTAAAAATAATCCTATCTTTCACCCAAAAAAATAATTGCAACGGTGCTAGGAAGCCTACAGCTCAAATATTTGACTTGGTATGACATTAAAATGGTAGACAAATGTGCGTGAAGAGGAGAAAAATTGCGGGTGTCAAGTGGGGGGAAAAGAAGAGTGGACAAAAGGAATGTGGGGCAAAAGAAATAAAACTCCATTATCTTTTCTCCTTTTTAGCTTTTTAGAAAAACAACTCTGCGAAAAAAAAAAAAAAAAAAAAGTTCTTCAGTCACAATTAAGGTTCATTGAATCGACTCAACCGACCATACCAATCGATCCAATCTAATCTAATCTATTTTTGACGTACAACCTATCTCAATTAGATTAGATTGGATGTCAATTTTAAAAAAGCTGGCATAGATTGGATTGGATTTTCATTTTACCTTTAAAACATATAATCCAATCTAATCCATTCTCTATTTATATTACCTATAAAAAACTACAAGTAAATATTTATTTATATTATTGGTCTAAAATTGAAAGCCTATTATCTTTTCATATACTTATACAAATCAATTATTTTCTCAATTTGTACCTCTTAGTTTTAACTTTTTTCTTAATTTGTCTCTCTATTCTTAGAAACTACAAAAGTATCCATTGAATTTTAAAAACTTATTTCAATTTCATTTCTATGAATAGGAACTATTAGGCAAAATAACAAGATTACTCTTAAAAAACTATGAAAAATAATTTATATATTAAAAACAAAAAAAATCCTAAAACAAAACATTAAATTTTAAACATCTTAAGTTTTATGACTTTTAAATTTTAAAATATTTTTTAAAATTTTTCTGAAGAAGAAACATATATTTCATAAACAAATTAAGTTTAATTTAAGATATTTTATTTTATCTTCATGTTTTTTAGTCCAAAAAATTTACAAGAGTAAAAATTAAAACAAGTTTTTCAATTTCAAAAAATAGTTTCTAAAAATAAAAAAAAAACAAACTAAGAAATAATAAAAACAAAGAGGTATAATAATATAATTTTTTTTGGGTAATGAAATGGAAAGTAAAGTAATATAATTAAACCTTATTTTCTTTTAAGTATTGAATGTTTATTCAACTTTGAAGTCTGTAATTTAAGGTTATATGCGTATTTAGATTTGTGGATGTTAATGTTTGCTCTCTATTTTTTTCAATTGTGGTCAAACTTTGTTATAATAATAATAATAATAATAATAATAATAATAATAATATGCATAAGTTAAACATGGAAAAAGAAATGGCAGAAAGCCTTGAAAATCAATTGGACCAATCCAATCTACCGACCATTAATCGAATTAGATTTTCGTTTTCTAATTGGAGTGGATGAACAACCCTAGTAAATTAACTTGATATCCAGATACAACATGCAGTGCGAATGAATGCAAACCATGCATCAAATGAAAGTAAGAAAATTAAAAAAATCAAAGGCCCTCGAAAAAACGAACATGATCTTCAAAAGTCTCCCCATGTCGGATTTTGGCCAGTGATCCATCTTCTTCAACCTATGCGCAAGCATAATCAAAATTTCAATAAACTGTTAAATTTGAATTCCAAATATAAACAAATATTGCTAGTATAACATGTTTTATGACATTTTTAGCCGCACAATTTTGATGCTTTATCTTAAATCGAGAAGCCAAAATTTCAAAGGTTTAGATTTTCCTAAACCCTGAAAATACTGACAAAATGTATAAATTGTCAGAGTACCCAGCTCCTATCACCAAACTACCTTAAGAAGTTGAAATTTTTCTCATTTTTGAAACAGCGCTCTGTGGCATGATTAAACACAATTTTGCAGTAAGAGTTCTATACCCAGTATTCTGGAGGACGCATCTTGAGATTATAGGTTGATGCCATGCTCATGCAGTAAGCACCCGCATCATGAACAACCAAACCAGCCCCCTGTAAACGCGAAACTCTGTCAGAACTCAAAAGCCAAGAAAACGAAAAAAACCCGGAAGATATCAGAAACTTCAGATTTCAGAATACTGATCATCATCTTTTCTTCTTAATATCACAAAGTTGAGCAATGTTCTTTGGATAAGTCAGAAGTCATAGCCAAGTAAAGTCAGACAAGACAAACGGCTTTGTTACCTTGGCCGGAGTTGAAAGTTCTCTTTCCTTCCCCAAGAAATCAGCAGACTCACAAACAGGGCCCACAACGTCAAAAGTTGAGATCTCGGCATCAGGCGGTGGAGGAGCAACCAGCTCAATGTGCTGTGACCAAATGCCGCCAAGTCAAAGGTGATAAAAGCCACTAGGGGTTGGCGGAGAATAAAACAAATTTGAAATAACAGCATGTGCACAACAGTCAATCATATGGCAACTGGCTCTTATAGAAAAT
>CAMOHE010052221.1:5518-20902 GCA_946598075.1 Artocarpus hirsutus
AACTCAAAAACTTATAATTTATGCATAATTAAAGCATGAAATTTCGCTGGGACAAAGTTAACATATATATAAATTACCCTAATTTTTCTTTACTGATAAAAATTCCGTTTGATAATTTAAATAAATCACATATTTCATAACATAAAATCTGCTAACAAAGACAGAACAGTAAGTAGCCCTAACCAAAATCTATGTAATAAATTTTCTATACCATAAAATAATTTGATAAAAATACAACATATAATAAACACATAAAACTACAATATATCCAAAATTTAGCTTTGAATAAAATTGGATAAATCAAAACATACATTTGAATTTAGGAGTAAAATTAAGTTTAAGTATGAAAAGTAGTGAGCATCCTTTAGTTAACATAAAATAAAATAAAATAAAAATTACTTTGATCTTAAATTTTTTTTGGCAATCTTTAAACATATGAATGCAACACTAGAAAAATTTTTGTTGACAAACAAATTCATTAACTACACTAAGAAGTCATACAAACAAGGATTCAAGAATTTACATGTTTGACAGCACCAGTAACATAACTTAAAGAAAGTTCAATAACTCACAAACTGTCCATAGAAAAACTATGGGGCCATTTTATATTATTTTTAAAATAAGTGAAAATGTTTTTGTTTTAAAAAATGGGTCTTTTTTTTGGGAATTATACTGAGAGTGTTTTTAAAACTTTTACCTCAAAAAACATGCAAAAGCATTTTTAAAAATTCTGAGAATAAAACCAAACGGGCCTATGAAACTTTCCAGATCATAACCTAACATATAAATGAATATTCTCACAAAATTTCATAAGAATTAAAATACGTTTGCCCTTTGAACAAAGACTATGTTTATATAAAGCTTTACCGAGCAGCAATAATTTGACTATAAGTGGCAGAAAATAAAAATTTAATATCAAAGCATAGACAACACCAAATGACGTGAAACTTTGAGCAACATCATATAACACAATTCATACTAAAATTTCATAGAAAAGGGAAATTTGTAGACAAAGTTATAGAAGTCGGAATCCAAAAGAAAATGAAAACACAAATTAAATCGAAGATAGATTCTTACTTGAATATGGAGCTTTCTTTAGGTTCCCTTGAATTTGGCTAACAGAAAGTTTGAGATTTCCTTGATATGCCCCACATCCTTGTAGCAAAATAAGGGAGGGAAGATTGAAGGAGAAAACGTGAGACAAGATAGGTTGAAAGAATTTTGAGAGAAAGAGAGTGGCGTGTAGAAAAGGATGTGGTATGGTGAGGAAGGTTAAACTTTTCTATAATGGCAACCAAAAAAAATTTATAAAGTGATAGAGTGATCTGTAGGAGGTGGAGAGAAATTTGGAAAGAAGTCAATGATTTAATAGGGGACATAATGATATTACCTATCTCAACATGTGATGATTTTCCAAAGAACTCAACTAAGAAAATAATAAAATAGGAATGAATAGTGTTGGATTCCAAATTTGCTCAGGATCTCTCTTATTGACCAACATTGTATCCCAAAATTCATGCCCCATATGCCTAATTTTAATTGTCAAAATAGGAAACCTTATCATAAAATCTAATCATCGTAAAAGTCAACTACTCCCCTATGTGGAATAAGGGAAGAAATAATAATATGCCAATAAGTCAAAATTATACAACCTATTATTTAAATCATCATTGTCGCCTTTTTCGGAGATTGTCTGCTGATTGCTCATTAGCCTTTGATCTGCCGATTAAATCCATCGACTTGTCAAACTAAGGAGGATTATTTGGCCTCCCGAATTAAGAAGATTTGGCCTGCCGAAGTGCCATTCTCAATAGTATACAAATAAAACATTAATTATTCATTATGTTTATCATCATTAATGACATGAACATTTCAAGCACATCAATTTCACGTGAATATCACCTATCATAAATCTCAAAATAAATAGTTAATAACATTATTTCATAAAAGAATTACATAGTGTCGTTAAATATTAAGCACTTATCATTACAAGAAAAAAAAAGCAGGAGTTACAATCTCCATCGAAGTCAGACAGCAGAAGCATATAGTTCTTTAAGTTCTTTGAAAACTTTAGGCTAAGTGGGATGGTTTATACCAATTAGCGTCTTTAAAATGAGAGCTCTAGACCTGGCCTGGCTAAAGGGTAAAATTGCTCAAACAAATCAAGATCGCAAATTCTAAAAATTTTGGACCAAGAAGGGTAAAAAACCTTAGACTGATAGAAGTAATGATTGATGAAATAGTTGGGTTATTGGGCCAGTTACCACCAATAACAATAGCAAGTTCACCCTAACGAGGAACATTAGAATAGTTAATCCCTTTGATCAAATCATGTTCCAATTTAGGCTACAAGTAATAGGCATGATCTATTCTAAAGAAATAGTAGCAATGGAAGATAAGGGAAGCTAGGAATGAAGATAGAGCGTAAACTTCAATGATATTTCAAAGGCAAGATAGAATATGATAAGCATTGGAGCTAATTGTAATGGAGATATTTTTGTAAACTAGAAGAAATCAACGAAAAGTTTCAGAAGAGGAAATTTCAACGTGGCACGACTCTCGATTAGAATAATGATCTTGTTGGGACAGATGTCTTCTCCAATAAATATGTTGGCCTAGGGGGAAGAAAATCGGTAGAAACCGTTTTTGGAATGTTGTACTTTCTATGGATTTGTTTGAGAATACGATCAGGTTTAGAAAGAGAAGGCATGATTAAACAGAAATTTTAAAGTCAAAATTTGGGACCCAAGAAGGAAACACGAGGTTTGGAAACAGAAAAAGGTTTTGCTTTTTTTTCCTTGAAAATTGTAATCTTTGTGAACTTGCAATTTTATAGGAAAAAAGCGGGCTGATGTGAATGCTAATTTAAGACAAACAATAGAAAAGAAAATACAACAGCAAAATAAGAAACGTTTCAAACAAATAGGAACCAAAAAAAGAAAATGACACCATTAGACTAAAGGACAGGAGAAGTTGAAATAAGACCAAAGGTAGAACCAAGGACCGAAGAAGAAACATGAGTTCATAACAGTTGAAAGAGATCAATTAATACAAGACAACATCTATAAATAGATCAGACGCTTGGGGAAAGGTGGTTAATAATAAATGGTATAGTAAGTCAGTTCTTTATACATTTGTAATACCCCAAAGCCTAAAAATAGGGATAAAATCCAATCGTTTGTAGCGCGTTCATTGACTTGAGAAAAAATAAGAATTTTTTTTAAGTTTATTTAGTTCTTGAATCCAATTAAGTGAAGAATTTTGTTGTTTATTGTTTGAGAAAATTTTGACACAACACATTTTCTATTTATTAGACTTTATATAAACGAGATAAAAACGAACACTTATATATTATCAAGAACACTTAATCCAAATTGACAATTATTAGTTTTTTTAAAAAATAAAAAATAAAAATCTGCAACTATTCAACTTGTTCAAGTTCTTAAGCTTCATAGACCAAATCAATTAAGCCTTTTCACTATATTTTCTCCTCTTCTTGACCTCTAATAGTTCACATCATCGCCTCAACAACTAACTACTTGAAGTCTTCTTATTAAGTATATTGTGCATATTACGCATATTGTCCAAAAAATGTGTTAATAATTTAAAGGGACGGCGGCAAAGGCTCCTAAACTTTAGGTCTTCTTTAGTTTGCCTTTTAAGTTTAAAAATCACTACTTTACCTTCTAAATTTTTAACTTTTTATTTTGCCTCTTGAACTAAAAAAATCACCACTTTGTCTTTGAACTTTTAAAGCTCCTCACTTTGCCCCTTGAACTTTCGACTTTCCGATCAAAGATAAGAAAATATTGTTGAATAATAGACAAAATAAGATAAAATCTCATTTTTTTTGCCCTGATTGGTGATCCATATCTTAGTCACATAAGCTTAATTCCTTTTATTTTAATAGTTTATCAGAAGTTCAGGGCAAAGTGAGGAGCTTTAAAAGTTTAAAGACAAAATGATGATTTTAAAAATTCAAGGTCAAAGTGAAAAGTTTTGAAAGATCATGGAACAAAATAAGAGAGGCCTTAAAGTTTAAGGGTTATTAGTGTTAATAACTCTAATTTAAGAAGATACTTGGAACTACAAAGTTGATGAAGAAATTGCAATATACAAAAAAACCAAACAACAATGCATTCTCGACCACTAACAAATGACCTCGTTAGCTTTCAAACACATAATGACTGGATCTGTTTATTTTCAACCTCTGTTTTTATGTGCGAAAAATCATAAGTCCAAGGTTCAAATATCATACATATGTATTTTGTTCATATTTTGATCTAAAAAACTAAATCAACACAAGGATTTAACTATTTTAAATCTACATTAAGGAAAATTAAAAAAAAAACGAAATAGATATATGTGATATTCTTATATTCAATCGTTAGAAGAAATATAGAAATATTTTTACTTCAACTGTTGCCAATAGACCTTGACACTTGAGACATACTGACGAACTTGAAAGGCTCACATTTGCAGAGCTTGGTTATGTCGTAGTTACCATGTTTGACGAAGAATAGAGGTGCCAAAATGAAGAAAAAAAAGAGAGGGAGAGACTTTGCTATGATGGGTTTGAGCGAAGGAAGAAGCTTGAGAAGAAGCAAAGGCTTAGGCTGTGCTTTTCAAGGTTTGTTTGAGACTCAGAGTACGGGCGACGATTGATGAAGGAAAATGGGGAAAATGGGGACTTCTTCAATTTTTTTGGATTTTTTCTTCTAATTTTTAAATTTGATAAATAAGCAAAATAAATTAGGGCGATTTGCGAAACACGAGTGACCATGTCAAAATTAATGGGAAAAAATCAAAAGATATTCGGCACTGTTTCCCTTAAACTTGTTGTACTTTTATTATTTGCTCTTTGAACTTTTAATTTTAAGAACTTGTATCATGAATTTATAAATATATAATAAACCACTCTCTATTGATTGTGATTTTAGTTTTTTTGACTAAATGGACATATAGTTTGCACATAAAAAGTTGATTAATGGCTTGAATAGTCAGTTTTATATATTTTAACCTAAATTTATCGTGATTAACATTTTTAATTAAGTTTTCATTAAAATAAAAAAAAATTGAATTAACTTTGTTTTGAATATAAAACTAGGTTACATTTATTTAAAAAAAGGAAACTTTTTTACTTTTAATTTGCGACCCATGGAAAAATCATATGTCAATTTCATTCAAAAAATTAAAATTGTTATCAATGGGTTGGTTTGCTATATGTTTGTAAGTTTAGGGTGCAATGCGCTAAAATTAAAAGTTCAGGGGGCAAATTATAAAGATGTGACAAGTTCAAGTAATATTAGTGCCAAACTAAAATAAATCAAAAAGAAAATTGGAAGTTGGATTGCAAAAGTTTACTCTAAAGGGAGTTATTCAGTAATTTTCTTTGGGAAAAACCCAATACTAAAAAGCTGTAACGCCCTAAAATTAATTAAGAGATTTTTTAGTATTTAAGATGGTGGATTAGTGTGCAATGATGTATTTTAAACTCAATTTCATTATTTGTGATATTTCTAAATTTATGTTATTACTAAATTATTTTAATCATTTTTACTTACTTTTTACTTATTTTTATTTGTTATTTTGAATTTTGAAACAAAACAATTTATCAAATAACAAATACATCCCGTTTTGCAAACCGTGAATGGTACATGGTTTTCTTTTACTGGTTTTGCTCCCCTTCTCCTTATTTAATCTCTCTCTCCCTCTCCCTTTCCCTTACTCAGCACACACTCTCTCTCTCTCACTCTCGTCTCACTCTCTTTTTCTCTCTCACTGCCTCTTTTTCACTCTCTCCTCTCAAATTTCGATTCAAAAACTCCAAGCCCGAGCCTTCCTCTTGCTTGATTGAAGCCAAGGAACTAGGATTCAAGCTCCAATCTTCTTCAAAACGTCCAATTCAAGGTTAGTTTTCAAAAATTTTAAAATTTTTTTAATTTTTCTATTTACTTTACATTTTGAAACCCAACCCCTTTTTTGAGCATATAAAACCTTAAATCTAAGTTAGAGGAACCTAAAATATCTAGAATCTAAGCTTAGTTTGATGAAAAATGAATTCGAATCAAGTTTTTCCATTTTTCTCCATTTTTCTCATTTTTGGATTTTCTTGAATTTTTCTGTATAAATCTTATTTAAACTAGTTTAAAAGTGTTCTATTATGTTTTTTTATCATTTATGAATGTTTTATATGCTTGAGAACTGAGAAAAATAAGTTAAAAATGAGCATTGGGCTCGGGGAGGTTAAGACTTGATTTTAAAAAATTCTAGAATTTTTCAGTTTGGTAGACCAGATTCATGAGTCTGGCAGGCCGGACTCATACCGTCAACAGGCTGAACCTGGAAACAATTCGGCAGGCCGGTCTTGATTTACCAATAGGCCAAACTACACAATTTGATAGGCCGAGCCAAGGGAACCAGCAGGCCGACCAGGTTTCATGAAAATTTGTCATTTTTTACCCGTTTTTACTGTTTTGAACACCGATAGAGATTTGAAACTCACAAAATGATTTTATGGATTTAAATGGCATACTAAGACACGACGAGATAGTTTAGCAACATAGGATATCTTCAACTAGATACTGATAAACTTACTTTACATTTAATGTTATTCGTGGTTCCGTGGAGCTAACGTATAGCGCACCGAGACTATGATGTTGGACATCGGCAAGGACATTAAGGTAGGACTTCTACCCCCTTCTTTGGTAACCAAGTTTTTAAAAATGATTTTGGCCTCAAGACAATTTCTTTTAAAATTTTTTTCAATGATTGATTGAAAAAGGTTTTTATTAGTTATTTTCATAAATAGTAGAATGAGGTGATTTTCATAATAAATGTAAATGAATATACTTGGTAAAATGAGATTTTAATAACTATAGAAATACATAGATGGGCATAATGCCATATTCAAAGATCAGGTCATGTAACGTGCGACCTTGAGGGCAGGTTTTGAAACCTAGTTGGGCTATTTCAATGGTGATAACTATGGTTTGCTTAGGAAAGATAGAAAGGTACTTTCTAGATGAACTGATTTTAATAAGATTAATTTAAATGAATTTACCTATTTAATTCTGTTTTTTAATTATTTTTCTTGAAAGATAAATTTTATATTTGAATTATTTATCTGTTTTAAAGCATAGTCTTATTGAGTCTTTCGCTCACTTTTTTCGTGTTCTCAAACCCTTTTTTTCCACTAGGTGGAATTTAATTTAGAATTGACGAAGAGTCTGCTGATCGGACTTGTGCGTAGTAGTAGACCTCCAGTAAATTATTTGTATTATTTAATCAAGGCAGGTATTACTTTAATTCTTTTTTTAGACTGTGGTTGTAATTTTATTTATTGTCGGTACTATATGTGTGCATAAGTTGTGGGCCCAGTAGGACCCAACACGTATTTTCTTTTCTTTATCTTATTTTATTTTATTCTATTTCATTTCCTGCCTGTCTGTTTTGTTATTATAATAATCGTTCTAAAAAGTTTTAAATTGTCACATTTTTCATAATTAATTAAATTTTTACTTAATTAACTAATTAACCAGCCACGTCACCTCATGTACTTTGGGGCGTGATAGAATGGTATCAAAGCCCTAAGTTATGAACCTTGAGAATTGTGCACACATTAGTACAACAATGAAATACCATTGATTGTCCAATTTTGTTTTTAGAAGTGCAAGAATGGCACCCAAGCATCGTTCATTTGCTACTAACATAAACCCAGGGAATGAGGAAAGTATGATAGGAGTGATGCTTGCTGCTTTCTAGCAAATGGCAGCGAGGGCAAGACTGGAGGATTCTAAGGATAGTCGATGGCAAGCGTACTTTATGGAGTTCCAGCGTCCATCTGTTACGACCTTTGATGGAAATGTAGTCCCACAAGTGGCCGAATATTGGTTAGATTTAATCGTGAAACACCTAGATACCCTTGGCGTGCCAGTAGAGTATCGTGTTGAGTTTGCAGCATATAAATTTGAAGGTAGTGCTAACACTTGGTGAAAGCAAGCTAAACGCCTGGAGAACAACAACAACATTAGTTGGGACAAGTTCGAGGAGCTATTCTACGATCGTTATTTCTTGCAAGGATATAAAGACCAGAAGGCTACTGAATCTTATAGATTGCAACATGGTGATACGTCAGTGTGAGAGTACGAGGCAAATTTTAATGAGCTGACCAGGTTTGCTCTATCTATAGTGGCATCAAAGTGTGAGAAGTGTATTAAATTCTAAGAAGGGCTTAAGGCTTCTATTCGATGACAGGTGGTTGCCCTACGACTTAAGAATTTTGATGAACTTGTGTCGTTAGCTATATCTATATAGAATCATTATACGCAATACTGTGAGGATCGAGCAAGGACATTAGGAGGACCACAAAGAAGCGACAGGACGAGCACCAGTAGCCGTCCAACTCAAGAAAAGAATCAACATGGTAATATGAACAGTAGAAGAAGCAGTTCATCCAACAGTGGATGCAACTATCCCTATAGCTTCCATTGCCACTATTGTCAGCAGCTAGGACATATTAAGAGGAACTGTCTAATCAGAAGTGCTCGTTTAGGACTTCAGGCAAAAGAAGGAGCCAGTCGTCAGTCCCAGCCTCAGACTCTACCTTTGCCTCAGCAATTCCCTCAACTGCAGTTCCAGCAGTTCTCTCCCTAACAACTGCCATACCCAACACAAGGACACCAGCAGTAAAACTTCTAGGGTAATGCCCCTCATTATCAAGCACCGAGCACAGCTAGTGTGCAGTCACCCTCACCGTAGCAATATCGGCCGACTAATCCAGGACCTAACAATGTTGGTACAAGAAAAGTGAAAGCTCCAGTTCAGGTTCACACTATGACATCAGGGAGTTCAGATGCCCAGACAAGCAACGCGGTTGTCGATTGTATGGTTCTAGTTTCTCAGTCCTTAGCCCATGTTTTACTTGATACTAGTGCCACTCATTCTCTCATTTCATGCTTTTTTGTACATGCCTTGAGGTTAGATATAGAAGAATTTAATGAGCCCTTAGTTATTGCTTCACCCTTAGGGCGGGTGTGTGTGAACTGTGTATGACAGCTTGTAAAATAAAGATTAGGGGTGAGACTTTGAAGAGTGATTCAATTGTAATCCCCATGAGCTCATATGATGTAATCCTAGGAATAGACTGGTTGTCCAAGTACAATGTAGTTTTAGGCTGTCAACTTAGGAGAGTGACTTTAGTGTCTGATAGAGGAAAAAGATCACTTACTAGGGTGGTAATGGTCAAACAATGAGTGAACGTCTCATGAAGACATGTCTCGGAGGGCGAAAGAATCTAGCTTGCTATGCCTTTTTCATGAACCTAGAAGGAGAGTCCAACACATCGATAAGGAATACAGCGATTCCAATGGTTGATGAGTTTGAAGATGTCTTCCCCGACGAGTTACAGGGATTACCACCGCATTGGGAGATTGAGTTTAGCATTGAGTTACTACCAGAAATGGCTCCAATTCCATAGCACCTTATCGAATGGTGCCAACAGAAATGAAAGAATTAAGAAAGCAACTTCAGGAGCTTATTGATGAGGGGTATATCCAAAATAGCACATTGCCACAGGGAGCACCAGTTTTATTCGCTAAGAAGCATGATGGAACTCTCAAGCTATGCATTGACTACTTGCAGCTAACCAAGTCATTGTGAAGAACGAGTATCCTCTACCTAGGATCGATGAGTTATTCGATCAATTGGAAGGTTTGTGGTACTTCTCAAAGATAGATTTGTGTTTGGGATACCACCAACTCAGGATTAAAAAAAAGGACATTCCCAAAACAGCTTTCAGGACTCAATATGGATACTTTGAGTTTCTGGTGATGCCGTTTGGATCGACAAACACTTCAGCAGCTTTCACGGACTTGATGAACAGGATTTTTAGTCCTTACCTTGATCAGTTCATGATCATGTTCATCGACGATATCTTGGTCTACTATAACACTTGGGAGGAGCATGAACAACATCTTAGGATCGTGCTTTAGACTCTATGGGAGCACCAGTTGTACGCCAAGAAAGAAAAGTAAGAGTTTTGGTTGACAGAAGCTAAAGTTTATGGGACATGTCATCTCCGAGTAAGGCATCTCAGTGGATCCTTCTAAGGTAGAAGCCATAGTAGAGTGAAAATGATCGAGGAAAGTGGCCGAGATTCATAGTTTCTTAGGACTCGCGAGATACTATAGGAAATTTGTAAATGACTTCTCGAAGATAGCAACTCCGCTGATAAGATTGATTAGGAAGAATGTCAGGTTTGAGTAGGATGAAGAATGTGAGTTCACCTTCCAAGAGTTAAAGAATCGGTTGACTATAGCTTCAGAGTTGATTATCTAGAATAGTGATGCGCCGTATGAAGTTTATACAGATGCTTCAAGACGCAGACTTGGATGCTTATTGATGCAACATGGACGTATGGTGGCGTATGGATCGAGACAATTATGATCTCACGAGTGGAACTATCCTACTCACAACTTAAAGCTCGTAGTAGTGATTCATGCACTAAAGATCTAGAGATGCTAACTGTATGGGGCGACATTCCAGGTTTTCTCTAATCACAAGAGTTTAATGTATCTGTTCACTTAGAGGGATCTAAACTTGAGGCAGTGAAGGTGGATGGAATACATGGAAGATTATGATTTTGCACTATAGTATCATCTAGAGAAAGCTAATGTAGTCACTGATGCGCTCAGTAGGAAGTCTTCAAGGACTCTCGCTTGCTTGGCTCTTGAGGATTGAAAAAGAGACGCAACAGTGAGTGAGTACAGGCTACAATACTATGAAGACTGTGATTGAATTTCGGTATATCATATAGAGACGATCCCAACACTCATTTAGATGGTGAAACAAAACCAGTGGCAAGACCAGCATCTACAGGGAATCTAGATGCAAATTAAGAATGGATAGCAATTTAAGGAATGGAGGATACATGCTGATGGATCGCTGTACTTCAGGGAGTGTTTGGCAGTCCCAACAAGCACAGAAGTGATGAAAGTCGTAATTGATGAAGCCACAAGTCTCAATTCGCCATTCATTCGGGTAGCATGAAGATGTATCGTGATCTGAAGAGGCAATACTTGTAGAGACGCATGAAGAAGGACATTTGAGAATACGTGGCCAGTGTGTTACTTATCTTTAGGTGAAGGTCGACCACCAGAAGCCAATAGGTCGACTTCAGCCACTTCCCATTCTAGGGTGGAAATGCGAGCGCATGACGATGGATTTTCTTACCATTTTGCCAAAGAAAGAGCAAAGGCATGACGCAATTTGGGTCGTGGTCAACAAGTTAACAAAATCAACGCATTTTATCCCTTTCAGGTCGACATGTTTGATGAAAGTTCTCGGGGAGTTATATCTATAGAATATAATGCGATTACACGGAGTTTCCTTATCCATCACATTCGATAGAGACACCTAGTTCAACGCCAAGTATCGGAGGAGCTTTTAGGAGGCCTTAGAAACGGGCCTGAACTTTAACACGACATTTCATCCTCAGACCAACGGGTAATCTGAGCGGGTTATTCAGATCCTCGAAGACATGTTACGTGCGTGCATGTTAAACTTCGACGAGAATTAAAAAAAAGTATTTGTATCTAGTAAAGTTTGCATATAACAACAGCTACCAAGCGAGCATTGGCATGGCACCGTTTGAAGCACTGTATGGATGACCGTGTCGGTCATCGGTGTGTTGGGCAGAATCAAAAGACAGGATTATCCTCAAACCAGTTGAGATACATGACAGCAACGAGAACATCGTCGTAATCCATGATCGGTTGAAAGTAGCCCAAAATAGGCAGAAAAGTTATGCAGATAGAAGACACCAACCCTTGGAATTCAAGGTAGAAGATTTTGTCCTCTTGAAAGTCTCACCATGCAAGGGTATTTCACGATTCGGTGTAAGTGGGAAACTCGCGCCAAGGTATGTTAGGCCGTTCGAGATTACTCAACATGTTAGTGTAGTCACTTATCGACTCGATCTTGCTCCTGAGCTCTCCCATATTCACAACGTATTTCATATGTCGATGCTCCGTAAGTGTTCGTTCGAGCAGAACAAGATAGTCTCATTTCATGATGTGCAGATCTAAGAAGACACGACATACGAGGAGGTGCCAGTTTAGATTATCAATCAGAAAGTGATCAACTTGCGTCGTCACGACATACCGTTAGTAAAGGTTGTGTGGCAGTATCATGGGGTTGATGAAGCCACTTGGGAGTTAGAATCGACTATGTGAGAGTTGTATCTGCATTTATTTGGTTTTTGAATTTATTTGTAATTTTGAGGGCGAAATTTCTTTTAGGGGTGGAGAGCTGTAACGCCCTAAAATTAATTAAGTGGTTTTTTAGTGTATAAGATGGTGGATTAGTATGCTATGATGTATTTTAAACTTAATTTCATTATTTTGTGATATTTCTAAATTTATGTTATTACTAAATTATTTTAATCATTTTTACTTACTTTTGATTTATTTTTATTTATTATTTTGAATTTTTAAACAAAATAATTTGTCAAATGCCAAATACATCCCGTTTTGTAAAATCGTGGATGGTACATGGTTTTTCTTCACTAGTTTTGCTCCCCCTCTCCTTATTTTAATCTCTCTCTCCCTCTCCCTTTCCTTTACTCAGCACACACACACTCTCTCTCACTCTCACGTCTCACTCTCTCTGTCTCTCTCACTGCCTCTCTTTCTCTCTCTCCTTCTCTCAAATTTCAATTCAAAAACTCCAAGCCCAAGCCTTCCTCTTGCTTGATTGAAGCCAAGGAACTAGGATTCAAGCTCCAATCTTCTTCAAAACATCCACTTCAAGGTTAGTTTTCAAAAATTTCAAAACTTTTTTAATTTTTCTATTTAATTTACATTTTGAAACCCGACCCCCTTTTTGAGCTTAGAAAACCTTAAATCTAAGTTAGATGAACCTAAAATATCTAGAATCTAAGCTTAGTTTGATGAAAAATAAATTCGAATCAAGTTTTTCCATTTTTCTCTTTTTTGGATTTTTTTGAATTTTTCTATGTAAATCTTGTTTAAACTAGTTTAGAAGTGTTCAATTATGTTTTTCTATCATTTATGAATGTTTTATATGCTTGAGAACTAAGAAAACAGGTTGAAAAAGAGAATTAGGCTCGACGAGGCCAAGACCCAATTCAAGAAATTTTTAGAATTTTTCAGTTTGGCAGGCCTGATTCGTGAGTCCAGCAAGCTGGACTTATACCATCTATAAGTTGAACCTAAAAACAGTTCGGCAGGTCGGTCCTGATTTACTGGTAGGTCGAATTGCACAGTTCAGCAGGCCGGACTAGGGGAACCGGCAGGCCGACCGGGTTTCATGAAAAATTATCATTACCGTTTTCATTGTTTTGAACATCGATAGATATTTTAAACTTGCAATATGATTTTATGGATTTAAATAGCACACTAGGACACCATGGGATAGTTTAGCAACATAGGATATCTTAAGCTAGATATTGATAAACTTAGTTTACATGTAAGGTTGTTCATGGTTTCGTAGAGCTAACGTATAGTGGATCAGGACTACGATGTTTGAGATTGGCAAGGGCATTAAGGTAGGACTTCTATCCCCTTCCTTGGTAGCCAAGTTTTTAAAAAGGATTTTGGCCTCAAAACGATTTCTGTCAAAATATTTTTCAATGATTGATTGAAAAAGATTTTTTTTAGTGTTTTCATAAACAGTAGAATGATGTGATTTTCATAATGAATGTAAATGAATATACTTGGTGAAATGAGATTTTAATAACTATTGAAATACACAGACGGGCATGATACCATATTTAGAGATTAGGTCGTGTAGCGTGCGACCTTGAGGGCAGGTCCTGACACCCAGCTAGGCCACTTCGGTGGTGATAATTATGGTTTGCCTAAGAAAGATAAAAAGGTACTTTCTGGACAAATTGATTTTGATAAGATTAATTTAAATGAATTTACCTATTTAATTCTGTTTTCTAATTATTTTTCCTGAAAGATAAATTTTATATTTGAATTTTTTATCTGTTTTAAAGCATAGTCCTACTGAGCCTTTCGCTTGCTTTTTTCGTGTTCTCAAACCTTTTTTTTCCCTAGGTGGAATTTAGCTTAGGATTGATAAAGAGTCCACTGCTCGGACTTACAAGCAGTAAAAGACCCCGAGTAGATTATTTGCATTATTCAATCAAGGCATGTATTATTTTAATTCCTTTTTTAGACTGTGGTTGTAATTTTATTTATTGTCGGTACTATATGTGTGCACAAGTTATGGGCCCGGTGGGACCCAACACGTATTTCTTTTTTTTTTTTTTCTTATTTTATTTTATTCTATTTCATTTCCGGCCTGTCTGTTTTATTATTATAATAATCGTTCTAAAAAGTCTTAAATTGTCACATTTTTTATAATTAATTAAATTCTTTAACTTGTGTTTTAATTAAAATTTTTACTTAATTAACTTAATTAATCCGCCACGTCATCTCCCGTATTTTGAGGCGTGACAGAAGCTGGCAAAAAAATTATTTATTAAGAAATGAGTATCAAGTAAGAGTGGGAAAGACTCCTATATCAAAATAGATTATGTATTTGCCTGTATTTTCCTTAATAAGCAGTTGCACTTTGTGATAGTTGGGCGGCTTAGTGAAATGATATTTCAAAATACATGCTAAAGTCAATGTCTCATTGAAGCACCAAAATATTGTCTCCCAGAACATTACTATTGGTCTTGACCAATTTATAAAATACAAGAAGTTCGGGGGACTGGGGTGCAAAAAAAAACTTTGTTATTGTTAATTCTTATGTCACGTGCCATAAATTTCAAATAAGCCAATTATAATTTATTTATAAAAAAAAAGGAAAAACAGAGTTAGAATAGGTGAATTATTCATTTTCAACTCGGAGAGAGAGAGAAAGAGAAGTATAGTGGGGTGAATCCGGCAGAGGCAGCAGGCAGGGGGGATTTTTATAAAACGCTTTAAGAAAAATGTTTTTTTTTTTTTTTTGGTAAAATGATCTCTTTTTTTTTTTTTTTTAAACACCAAAAAAACAAGTTTTTTGGACAGGAAAACAGCTTTAGGGTTTTTTTTTTTCAATTCTGTTTAGGTTCCTTGCGTTGCTATAATTTTTTTCCTTATCTTTCTAAAAAAAATTGGGACAGTTTTTCTACTTAAAAAAACGTATTTTTTAGTGCCAAAAAAAAGAGACAATTTCTCCGATTGAAAAATTTTTTTTTTTACCCTTTTTTCAAATTATACCTAGCAGCCATGGGAGATGGCAGCGGAAACAGGGGCGTTGCCAATTCCAACAACATTTATTTGTATCAAGGTTTTGATGCTTGATTCGCCTTTTAGGTTACCTATTTTCTCTAGTTTTAATCTTGATTAGATTTGAACTCTTATCCCT
>CAMOHE010052223.1:10687-56062 GCA_946598075.1 Artocarpus hirsutus
GTTAAACGTGTTAGCACGAATCCAACACATTTATTTTCGTGTTATTCGTGCCAACCCATTTATGACCCAATTAATATACGTGCGTTTCAAACCCGTTTATCTCGTGTCGTTTTCGTATCGTGTCATCGTGTCGTATCCGAAATTGCCGGCCCTAGTTTCCAGTAGACAACCATTGTTTTTGGCCAATTCAAACCATTTTAGGCCCAAATTACAATTGGAAAGTCAACTTTCATGAAGAAAGTTTTTTAAATTCTGCCTCTAAAATCCAGTTATGAAAACTGTCCAAAAATTGTTTTGTGGGCTAAAACAGTTTTTCAGAGTTTTGCGTCGTTTCAAGGTTGAAACGTAATTTTCACCAAACTCAAAACTTTTAGTTTTTAACGAAATAAAGAACTTTCGTGAAGAAGCTTTTACAAAAATCTACTTCTTATATGGACTTTAAGTTGGATTACTAAAAACTATCAAAACTTTTTAATTAACAAAGTTTACAAAAAAAAAAAAAACATAATCAAAAAATTAATATGCCAAATGTAGTGAATGGGATTTTTAAAAAGCATGGATGTCTTTAAAACCCCATATTTAAAACAAGTAACTTCCATGAAGAAAAACTTCAAAAGAAAAATTGTCCTTAGCAGGTAACCTTTAAAACTAACTGAAAAAGTATCTCTCGATACTAGTTTTGTAAATAAACGATCATGTAGCTATAGAATTCTAGTTTCTGACAAACAAAGAAAATATGGCACTCACAATAAACTATATAAACCTTAGATTTAGTGTTTTATCAATTTCGAACGATATTTTAAAGTGCGATTTTGATACAAAACTTTGAGTTAAATGGATATAATTAAGCGCAATCTTGTGCCACAAAGCTTTAACAGCTTTTTGTGGACATTAAAATGGCTATTATAGAACCCAATATGCTAAATTTTTAGTATTAAGCTGCTAGACATGGGTCCAACGCCTACCTTAGTCTAAGAAGCCACTCAAGTCATAGCTTTAATGATATGACGTATAAAACATCTTAGGTTCATTTTTGGGCTTAATGGGCTTTAAACTAGTTATAAGCCCACTAAATAAATTAAGAAAATGGTTAATTAGAATTTAGTTTGAGAAACACGAATTAAGGAGAATTTAATTTAGTTAATTGAGGTCATATAGACTAAGTAACGATAAAATAATTAATTAATTAGTTTGAATTAATTAATTATCAATCTTAATGCGAATGAAAGGCAATTAAGGAAGACTAAATATTATGAGGTTTTAATTAAATAATAAACCCTTGTAATCGAATAGTGATTTTTATGATGGTATGATAAAGGGAAATAGGATATAATAAAATGATCAAATCCTTATGATTATGCTAAAATTAAAATAGCATAATATAAAATTTTCTTACACTTTTAATAGGTGTTTTTGTACATAATTTCTCTCAATAGAGGATAGAAAATTTTGTGCGAATAGAGAAAATCTACTTCAAGAAATCAAGTAAGTAGGATTCTCACCGATAGTATAAATGGATCTCAAATAAAATATTTTTACATGAACTTTGAAATTATGAAATGTATGTTCAGTGTTATGCCTACCATATTCTGTTAGATCATATATATACTAAGTTAAGATATGCTATGTTTGTATCTTGTTGTGTCATGCATGATATATGATGTATACTATATTAAAATATACTGATTACTTACTTTCAATTAAGCATGCTTTTAACATTTGGTATATGTTGCTATGTAGTAACATATTATATTGTATACACATAATAAGACAAGTGAAATTAATAAGACAAGTTAAGGGTGTCGTTGTGACACCCCCCCTTACGGACATCACAGATGTCGTAACATTCATTCATTAATACTTTTGAGTTTAATAATAAACTATCGGATAAAATCTTTATTTGGCAAAATATACCCAGGATCCATGCATAAACATATTATTATTATTATATATATATGATATCAATATTTAATAACTTAATCTATTATGATAAAATTACTTGGTAATAAACATCTATTAAATAGTTTGCCAATACCATTGTAAATTAAAGTAACTTTTTAAAACATCTTTGCAAAAACTACACTCACAGTTCGACAGGCCGAACTTGTGGATTCAACAGGCTGAAGTGGTCCGATAGGCCAAAGGTAGACCTTCGACAGGCCGCCCAAGGCTCTGCAAAACAGGGTTTCAAAATTTGATAAGATCAGCAAGCTGGTACAGGGTAATCAACAAGCCAATCCATACATCGGCAGTTCGACCAGTAATGGTCAGCAGGCCAAACTGTTAAAAAAATTGTGTTTTAAAACAAGTCTTAAAGTTTCAAATGCAGAAAAAAATTGATAAAATAATAAAGTTAAAGTGTCATAGTTCAAATCTTAAAAGTCCATCAAATAAACATACTCAAATTTATAAAACGTAGTTCATAAATTTTAAAACTTCTTTTCTTGGCGTCTTCCATTTACAATTCATCGTCCTTAGCTCACACGCCTGTCAATGTGCTCCACCTATTCCATAACTCTCTTACCTTTATCTACAACATGATGTAAAATTGAATAAGCTATGAATTGCAAATAAAGGTAAGAGAGTTATGGAATAGGTGGAGGACATTGACGGGCATGTGAACTAAGGACGATAAATTGCAAACGAAAGACACCAAGAAAAAAAGTTTTAAAAGTTATGAACTATGTTTTATAAATTTGAGTATGTTTATTTGATGGACTTTTAAGATTATGCTTGTTCAATTTTACATCATGTTATAGATAAAGGTAAGAGAGTTATGGAATAGGTGGAGGACATTGATGGGCGTGTGAGCTAAGGATGATGAATTGCAAACGGAAGACACCAAGAAAAGAAGTTTTAAAATTTATGAACTATGTTTAATAAATTTGAGTATGTTTATTTGATGGACTTTTAAGATTTGAACCATGACAATTTAACTTTATTATTTTATCAATTTTCTTTCGCATTTGAAACTTTAAGACTTGTTTTAAAACAAAATCTTTTTAATAGTTCGGCCTGCTGACCATTACTGGTCAAACTATCGATATATGAATTGGCCTGTCGATTACCCTATACCAGCTGTCGATCTTATCGAATTTTGAAATCCTGTTTTGTAGAGCCTCGGGCGACCTACCGAAGGTCTACCTTCGGCCTACCAGACCACTTCAGCTTGTCGAATCTATAAGTTCGGCCTGCCGAACTGTGAGTGTAGTTTTGCAAAGATGTTTTAAAAAGTTAATTCAATTTACAATGGTATTGGCAAACTATTTAATAGATATTTATTACTATGTAATTTTATCATAATAGATTAAGTTATTAAATATTGATATGCATATATATATAAATAATAATAATAATATGTTTATGCATGGATCCTGGGTATGTTTTGCCAAATAAAGATTTTATCATATAGTTGATTATTAAACTTAAAAGTATTAATAAATGAATGTTACGACATCTGTGACGTCCGTAAGGGGGGTATTACAAGCTTTGGTATCAGAGCAAAATGAAATTTGTAGAGAAAGATATAGCAGTCGGATTACAGGGTGTTCAAAATTTTAGAATTACTGAGACAAGTCTCTTACCTTAAAACAATTTCTTCTCAAACTTCCTTCGAATTCGCCCAAAGAAAACTCAATATTTCTTTCAAATATTTACAGAAGAATTGAGGGAGAGAAAGGGTGGAGAAAAGAAGAAGAAGAAGAGAGCGTAAAAGTCTAAGAGGGAGAGAAATAATTTGCATGAAAACTGTTTGGATGTGGAAGAGCAACCCCCCCTTTTTTTTTGTGCAGAAATTCTCTCACTTTTTGTAAAAAGGATCATGTATAAGATGGAGGATGTTAAGGGAAGATAAAAAAAATTGTTCTACTTACCCATTTTAAATTGTGAAAAGTAGGAAACCATATCAAATCATCCAATCAATCTAAAGTCAAACATTTCTTTGCCAAAATTAAAGAAAAAGGCCAAAAATATGCTAATCAATCAACAATCATTATCCAATCACATTCAATCATCGTAATTATCTCAATCACAAATTTTGAGAGATTTTCTACCTACTGCTTGTTAGCTGTCATTGGCCTGCCGATGTCTCACTTCGGCCTGTCGATTCCATGAAGTCTGGCCTGCGGATGATATTCCATCGGCCTACCGATCCTTAAGGGCCATTTTGGCTTGCCGAACTCGAAGGTTAGGCCTGCTGAACTGCCCTACACACTAAAGTTTAACAAAACATTAATTATTGCAAAAATTATCATATAACATATAATGTAATTGACATGAACATTTTTAGCATATCGATTCCACGTGACCATCACCTGTCATCACACTTAAAATAAAATGGTTAGAACCATTACATCAAATATCATAACACATATCAATAAAGAAATTACTTAACGTCATCACTAATTTGACAATATCGTTACATGAAAATCGACGGGTGTTATAGTCGTACCAACTTCTCCACCCACGATGCAATCCTAACTTCCCAAAGACCACAATACAGTTTATAATCTCGGTGTTATTGGAACCTTGTGAACCTTAACTTCCCAAGATTCATAGGTAGCCAGTACTATCACCTAGCCCAATCAATAAGATAAGATAAAGCTTAAATAATTAATTATTAAACTAGTCAATAAACAAGCATAAAATGATCATGCATATCTTATTAAATGATTTTCAAATTTTTGTTGCAAGTTGACTTCCTATTTGTTGAATGGAAACTCATTTGAGTATGTTCATGCTATAAGTGATGAACTTGTTAGAAACACTTAATAGACAGTAGCAAGTGGCATACGAATGCTAGATATAAAATAGATTTCGCTTATGAAAAATTTGTTTTTGCAATATGTTTTGTAAATTATGTATGTACGAATAGTTAAGTAGTATTATGAAAGTATGTTCTAGTGATCAAGGTTGTAGTCATACAACTTTAGTATAAAATGGTTTAAGATTTTTAAAAAAAATTTGCAATAGAAAATACAACAAAAAAAAAGGGTAAATTTTCTAGTAAGAAATTATGACAATATTTAGTTTTAGAAATCATTTTAAAGTTTTATTTTGGATTAAGAAAAGTATTAAAAGAATAATATTTAAGAAAATTATTACGCTAGTTTTAAAAGATTTTAACAAGTTATTGTTATGTTAGTTTTTAAAAGAATAAGTTTTAAGAAATTATTTACGTTTTAAATTTTATCAAAAAAATTATTCTATAAATCTAAGTACCTTATGTAAAAATATATTTAAGTATTATGATTAGTTAGTTAAGTAACGACCATGTAGGTGTGGTCATTACAAAAGCTTTGATGGAATTTTGATGGGTCAAGGGTCCAGGGAATGGAGCTAGGGTGGTTGAGATTCCCTAGTGAGGGGTAGGTCGCTAGGTTGGGCGACGAGGGTGATCGTTGAAGATTCACCAATGTGAGGAAGGATTGGATGCCTCGAAAGGGGGAGGCAGAAAGGGAAAAGAAAAGTTTAAAGGGGAAGGGTGGCTGGGTGCCTCAATGGAGGGAGACGAGAAGGAAAAAAAAGGTGAAAAAAGTGTTGTAAAATATATACATATATGTTAAAGGAAAAAGGTTGTAAAATATTAAAAGCCTATTTTTGAATTTTTTAAATTAAAACCTTTTTTTAAATGGAGTTCAATTACCCAAACACAGCCTTCCACTAAAGGGTATTATTATCCTTTTAATTGCTTAGGAATAAAATTGAAACAATTTTTTCAAAACTAAAGGACATATTTTTAATTCCCTAAAACAGAAGGATAAATTGTGAAATAAAACTAGGAGGTATTTTTTTTGTACTTAACCCATTAATTATTCAACCTCAAGGACAAATTTGTATGTTCGGTGTGGCCTTTATCTTGTTTGTAATCTTGTTTCAGCAACCTCTAGGCCCAACCATGGTTTGCCTTTGAGAAAATTACATGTTATACCACACTTTTAAAACTTGTGTTTATGTGTGCCACACTTCTAAAAGTTTATGCCAACTATCATTCATATTACAAGTTAAGTATCATGTGAATATTTATAAAAAGCAAATCTTAAAAGATGGCATTTATAAAAAGCCCCCTTTGTCTTTTGTCCTAAAAGGTCTTGCCTCAAAAATCTTAGTGGGCCTTTTAGTCTTTGGACTGGCTAATTTCTCTTCACATGAAAGCCAAGAGAAAATTTGAGCAATATGGCTTTAGCCACTTTAATAAAAAGGCTTGAACTTTTGTCGCTTCAAATAATCAGTCAAAAGTTAACAAATATGTTTGGGCAATGTACAAAAATGCCCTTTAAAGAAGCATCTTTTTAAGATTGTCCTCTTAAAAGGCTCTTTTCAAAACTACCCCTTTAATTAAAAAAAAACAATTTGTTAAAAGTCCAAATTACCCTCTCTTCTCACTCCCCCATCGGGATACCATCATGGAACCCACTAGGTTTCACCCTAGAACCCATCGAAATGTAAAAGGTCTCATCTTGAAACCCGCCAGGTTTGATCATGGTACCCGCTATAACTCACTAGATTCGATATAAAACCCACCAGTTTCTGTCCTAAAACTCAAGACCCAAAACTGATTTTACGTAAAGATTCATAAGATTCCACGATTCTATAATTAGAGTAAATTTGTTAGTCTAAAATACCAACTAGCATTATAAGAATGTTAATAGATATCCGTTTGAGATCAGTAAACCCTCGAGATTTATGTTGGGATTTAAATACTAAAGTTCGGGATTTTCCTAGAAATCTCATGTCAAGTTTTATGATTTAATAATTTGTGGAATTATAAAATAAATTCAAAAATTTTAAATTAAATATTAAAACTAGATTTCATGGCTCATGAGAGCAAAATAAATTGGTTTATGATTTTACATAGCGATTTAAGGCGAATGAAAATTTAAACCGCAAATTAACTTAAAACTGCATTGTAGAAGATTTTCAAGTATAGTGTGGCATTAGTAGTGTTCAGAAAAAAAAAAACACTTTAATGCACAAAAATGTCTTTAATTACCTATTAGTTAAAAATTAGTTATACAAGTAGCATTTTTGATAAAAAAAAAATGCTATATAAGCTCAGGAATTGGCACGTTAAAAAACTATGTCATTATCAAGGTAAAGTTTAGAAAAAGTTAAGCTTAGGTTTTATGATGTCTAGAAATGATTTTAAGAGTAAAAATAGTCCAATTTTATTACGCGATTAAAAATTAATATCGGTATCGATTTATTTAGGGATCGGTATTGGAGTATGAATAAGCAATGAAAAAGGACCTATAGAAAAATAAAATTTCTTGTTAGTTAAGTTAGTCATCCCCAACCAGTATAAAATATATTTGTTTTGAGAAATCTTTGAAGATACAATCAAAGTACAAGACATGAATTTGATTAAAGATTTATTTGATGACTGTCTTTTGTAGTCATCATGAGATGCCTTCTCCATCCTTTCACTCCCATTTTTGGTGCCATTCTTAAGGGTTCTTAACCCAAGCTTAGTTCAAACTAGTTAATTTTAAGAAGCTTAACAAACCATAATCAAGAGCTAAGTGTTATTAGTTAATTTGCTATAAATAGAGCCCCTTAGTTTCAAGCAACCATTTTTGCTCAATTTCTCTCCCACTCCCCTTAGAAAAAAGGTTCTTCCTTGGGTTCTTTCTTAAAAAAATTTCTTATCTCACACTCACAAAAATTCACTAGCCAAAACCTTGAAGAAGAAGAGGAAAACAAGAAGCCATCCAAGGGTGTGTCTTCAAGGGTATACCAATATCCTTTTCTCTTATTTTTAAGCATAAATAAGTATATGGTTTTGGTTTGTTTTATAATTATGTGGAGATTATGGCATGTAATAAGCTTTATGGGAGTGTTGATTATGCTTTTGATAAGTTTGAGCTATAGTTGTTTAACTTTATGTATGTTTAAGCATGGTTTAGTTTAGGTTTGGTATGTTTTGTGTCTAAGAAAATTTTCTCGCTTACTTTGATTACAAAAACAAAACTTTTAAAATCTGATTTCGAATTTTTTCTGAACACAAAATTTTAAGATTTCAACATTTTAAACAAATCTGTGACAAAAAATTATTGTAGTTTTGACTCTAGGTCGGGTTTTCAGACCACTTTCTAAAAATGCCCAAAGCTGTAAAAAAAAAATTTGCTCAAAACTATAAATACGAGGACAATCATTGTTTCAGCGTAAGCAGGTAGTTTTGGGGCCAAATCATTATTTTTGTTAAACACAAAAGCTTTAGATGTCAACGACACGAAGAACTTTCATGAAGAATATTTTTTTCAAAATCTACAATTTTTTAAAATATAATTACAGGCAAATTTAGAAAATTTCCTAAAACTATTAAAAAATCTGGCAATTGACGTTTTGGCGTAAACAGGCTATTTCAATGCCGAATCATAATTTTTACAAAATATAAAAGTTTTAGATGCCGATGAGACAAAAAACATTTGTGAAAAAAGCTTTTTTGATATCTACTTTGATATCTACATCTAAAATACAATAACTAGAAATTTTAGAAAACTGCTTGTTTTTAACCGATAAAGTAAAGCAATTTTTGTTTTTGACAAAAACGACCTTTGAAAATTCAGAATCACATTTTTCTCGAAAGTTTTAAATTTCGATGAGACTAAGAACTTTCATGGAGAAAAAATTTTAAGAATTTGCCTCTAGGCAACACTTCAAAGCATATTTATAAAAACAGTGGAAAGCTTTTCATAGAAAATTGTTAAAATCGTAAATTTTGCAAAAATCACCAAAAAAAATATATTAAAGATAGGAAACTACATTTCAAAAAGCACAAAAGTTTTAGACTTATTAAAATGAGAAACTTTGATGAAGAAAATTTTTAAGAAAATTCTCTTACATATAGTTTTACCTAACCTTTAAAACTAACCAAAAAGTACCTTTCTAACATTAGTTTTTAAATAAAACACCTATTTAGTGGTAGAATTCTAATTTATGATTGACAGAGGAGCTGTAGCTCTCAAAAAACTATATGAGCCTACAATTCATAGTCAACCACATTCAGACTCTATTTTAAGATATGATTTTGACACAAAATTTCTTATATACAAAGTAAGGATTGTCTTAATAAATCAAAATGTATTTTTAAATACCAAAACTATAGAAACTTAAGATACTAAGCAAAATGTTATGATTACAAGTCCAACTCCTATACAAGTTTAGGAGCCACTTCTCGAATCCAAAGTTTCGTTACTTAGTGCTCAAAATAGTAAAGAACACTTTTAGTGTAATTTGGGCTACATTAGGCATAATGAATTGTATGGTTACCATAAATGGGCTTATGAGCCCAATAACACTATTCATATGCTAATGAACTTCTCTTTCAAAATGAGCCCAACATAGGTAGGCTAAGAAATAATTAAGCTAAGAATAAGGAAAGGATAATCAATTGTTTACAAAATAATTAACTAATTGATTATCCAATGATAAGCACGAGCAATTAAATACAATTAAAAAAATAATTTAGTCAATGAATATAAATTATAAGGATTTAAATTTAATCAATCCATTTAACTACCAAGTGGCCAGTTAGTTAAAAAAAGAAAAGTTCCTAAGAAAAGATTCAATTTCCTTTTTATGATATGCTAAACTAATTAGCATAAAATAAGTTAAGTTCACCCTCTTACTGAGTGCTTTTCCATAAAAACTAAGAATAGGGGATAAGTCCATGGTGAGTTGACAGATCCTATTTCTAGAAACTGGGTAAGTAGGCATCTAGCCTATAATATGAAAACTATAGTTTTCAAATTAAAGTGTTTTCTACATGTTTTATGAAAATTCATGGTCAATGTTATGCCATGTCATGATATGCATGTTAAGATATGCTATGTCTAAGGCTATAATGTTTATATTATAATATGCTTACGTTATGTAATATGTGATGTATGATGTTAAGCACTAATAATTATATTGCGTACTCACCTTATGTTAAGTAGGTTATGTATTGTGTTATGGAATGATATGTAGTAACATGTCATATTGCATACTCATAATAAGACAAGTGAAACAAATAAGATAAGATAAGTTAAGTTAAGAGTTTGTACCAACCTCTCGACATACGGGGAGGATTCAAGACCTCCCGACCTACAGGGAGGCATTTAATTCAATTTATGATTTAGGTGTTGTTGGGGACCTTCGCAAACCCTAACTTCCCAATGATTGCGTGTAACCGATACAAACTCTCAGGCCTATTAAGTATGATAAGATAGATTCATAAGACATGTTCATAATGAAGCATAATTAGCTCATGCATGTTTTGTTAAATGTTTTAAGTTATATTTTGTGAGCATAAATTTCTACTTGTTGAGCGAAAGCTCATTTAGTTATGATCATGATGTAGGTAAGAAACCTGTCAACAACACTTGAGGGATAGTGGCGAGCAATGGATGAATGGTGGAGATTAAAATAAATACCGCTTACAAATAAATCTTCTATAGTAGGTTTAAAATAGATTATGCATATATGTTTCACTAGTTTTCAAGCATGTATGTTTTGATAGTTTTATATATGGATGTTATAGAAGATCGAAGTTGTAGCCATACAACCTTACTTTAGAAGATTCTAAGATTTAAAAATATTGCAACAAAATATGCAACAAATATACATAAATTTTCAAGTAAGAAAATTATAATGATATTTAATTTTAGAAATGTTTTTTTAAGAGTTTTATTTTATATTAAGAAAGGGTTTCAAAAATTAGATTTAAATAATTATCTTTACGTTTTAAGGAAAATCTTTTAAGCAATTAATATTACGTTGGCTCTAAAGAATTAAATATTAAGAAATTAATATTATGTTACAATGAAATATTTATTAATACGATTTAGAAAAAAATTATTTCGCAAGTTTAAATATTTTATGTTAAGTTCAAGATTATGTGGTTAAGTAATGACTACGTAAATAAGGTCGTTATACTTGAGGCCAAGAAGGGTCATTGAGCAAAAGAGTTACGCATGACTCCTAGACAAGCAATTGACAAATCCCCATGCTCTCTTGTTTATGGGACCAAACAATCATCCTAGCTGAAGTCGTTGAACATGAACTCTACATCAACTACTCCCTATAGAATGAGCAAAAGCATGATGAGATGTTGAAGGATTTTCTCAATCTAATCGATGAGAAGAGGGAAAATGTACTCTGTTGCCTTGGTTGATATCAGCAAGCTATAGGAAAATATTACAATTCAAAATTTAAGATCAGAAGATTTGCTGAGGGCAAGCTCATCTTCCAGAGAGTGTTCCAAAGTACAAAGGTAGCAAATGCCAGAAAGTTAGTGGCAAATTAGGAAGACCCTTATAGAATCAGAAGAACATTTTGAGACAAGTTCATGAAGCTCAACAATAAGGCAATTGCAAAGAGATGGAACGTGCATCAACTCCATAAAATTTTTGCTAATTTCACAAGACAATTAAAAACTTCATTTCTTATTTTTAGGTTATCCAAAGAGCCCATTCGATTTTTTCATAGTAGGATATCATGCGATGTAATCCCTAAGTGAAAGTTGAATGGAGCAATTAGTAATGGTTGTAATAAATCTAGGAGTGTAAAGTGACCTAGAGCAGCTTGCTTTATCCCTACCCATAGGTATGTAGGCAACTCGTGTCTTATAAACAAGTGCAATCATTTCATTAAAAACAACTATTTTTGCTCGACACATGATGCTCCTAGCTACTATCTACTTTCAATTACACCATCATTGAGTTTGATTAACCCACCCAATGCTTAGTTTTAGCTATCTTTATTGCTCTCATCTATTCCATCATTGGGTGAGTATAGCTTGGTTCTAGCCATCTTCATGACTTTTATCTCTCCATCATCACCCGATGCTTGGTTCAACAAGCCATCTTCATGGTATCTCATCGTACCACCACAAGTTTCGATCTACTCACCCAATACTTGGTTTAACAAGCCATCTTTATGAAATTTCATCTCACCATCAATATAGCCACCAAAGGCATCATATATGATGAATAGATTTGATATAGTTAACCACATGATTGGTTAAGCACCAAAGCTTCATTTTAGAAAAAAAATGAAATTTTTGAGGGGGGAGTGTCAGTGCAATCAAGTGAAAAGAAGTTAAAACAAAAGGCCCCATTGAAAAACATAGAAAAATAGATGTCTGATGGCATCAAAGTGTTTACAAATTTTTGTTAGATTTTACCCACAACAAAATACAAAACATAAAAATCATTTTTTTGGGTCAACAGGCTTCGAGGAATTGTTGTCTATAGGAGTGTCTATTTCAACAGGTTCACCATCAGCTGGGGCTTTTCGGTGGTGTCTTATAGGGCCAATCATCACTTCATTTTCCTCATTGCCCTCATCATCGAATGCAAGAAGCGACTCCAAGTTCTGAATTTCTTTGTCAAGGTCAAAATTTGCAATCCTATTCTCACATATATCTTTGAAGAGCTCAAGACGAGTTTTTAAGACAGCATCCTCGTGTGTAATGACCCTACCTATGTGGCTGTTACTTTAACTACTTAACATATACTTATGAAGTTTATTTAAATTTGTGGAATGTCTTTTTAAAATTAAATAGTCTTATTGATTAATTTTAATTTAAAACTCCCATTTTTATATAAATACTAATTTAATTAACCTTACTAATTATTTTTTAATTAAACGATTTCGTTGAAACATAATTTATAACTTATGTATTAGCATATTAGTCTTCCAAAACATGCATACATATTTTTTAAGTCATTTGGCTTACATATAATTTAAAAGATATAATTAACAAAAACTATGTGCAAAATTAAATATGAGTAATATCCATTTCCCAAACTCCACACAAATTACCCATCGCTGCACCACTGTCCATCAATTGTTATTAGCAAGTTTCTTACCAATAGTTTGATCATTCTTAAGTGACCTTTTGCCCAGCAAGTTGAAACAATGTCTTGTAAAACAATTTGGGAATGCATATAATAAAATATGCATGTGCTAGTTATGCTTATCATGTCTTATTAAACTTATTTATGATCATGCTTATAAATAATATATACATGTATTAATATGTATGTATATTACCAAACATGTGATCCATGACTATTAGAACTAACTCTTAGAATTGGGCATATATGAAGTTTATATGCAGAAAGATCCTATTTGGAGATTAATAGTCTAAATTATATAGTCCACAATCTATAGATAGAACTGGGCACTTTAGACATGACAAGGCTATAATAAGAATCAATGTCTAATTAGGGAGGTGACTTATCTTGGTCGTCAGAGTAGATTGACTCCATGGTAGACACATTGGTGTGGTAGACTTAATTTAATAATAATTCTATTTAACTTAAATCAATTCTCTTTGATAATCATTTATCAGTTATCTTAATCTTGAAGTGGATTCATAACTCCATGTTTATAGCTTGTATCTTTTAATATGCTAAAGGTAGGAGTTCCGATGAACAAAGTATCATTATCGGTATGTTAGAGATGCTGGACATGTATGCCCTAAGGAGTAAAAATGTAATATACTTTTCGAGACCTTTTTTATAAATAAAGAATTTATTTATTATTTATATACCAAATCTTGTCCTCTTTATTTTCATATATGTTGAATGTATGCTAAACAAACAATAGTCTAAGAATGTTGGTCTAAACCTTTAAGAATTGGCCATATAATGGACAGATTATGCAAAAGACTCGATTCTTAAGGAAACAGTCTAAATCATAAGATTCACAATCGAGGGAATAAATTTGGGTGATTTATTAATGCAAAAATTGTTATGCTATCTATATCCCTAACAGGAGATGGTTTTTCTTAGCTATCGGAGGTGGACTCCATGAAAAGAAACATTGGCACATTGTCATAGGTGATGATGTGTTGGATCGGGACATAAAGTAAATTGATTTGGATTAATAATTTTGTCTCGACAAATCGATTCACTTTAGACAATCATATGTATTGTAACTTAATCTTGAGATGATTAATGGGCCCATTGTCTTGACTTATATCTTTTGATGTACCAAAGGATGACATCTATATTTTATGTTGGTATGCATATCGGTATGTTGGAGGCATAACTCTTAATAGCATAGACCTGTTATTCATAGATATGGAATTCATCACTTCTCTTTAGGAGTAGTTGATATCCTCTTATATGTGTTATCCTGTATCTGAAAAACTAGAGCGCTTAACTATTTGGATACATAGGTGTAACCAAATGGTATACCATATATAGATGTTAAGTTTTTCGATGGTGAGATAATGGAACATATAATAAAAATAATCAAGAAGGTAAGACAAAATTTATCCTTAAGCCAATTATGGATAATCCTATAGGGATATGATACATTATGATATGTCATAAAGACTTAGCTATATAGGCTTCATAATTCTATATAGTTGAGGGTATAGCTCTGAGCTTTTAGTGGAGCAGTGTTGGAGTTGATAACTATGAAATGTATATATGGGATATTGGGTTTCATAATTATAAGGAGCTTGAACTATATAGGTCCATTAGGTCCCTTTTACTATCTCAAAAAAATCTTGTAACGTTACAACGTGCTTTTCCAATAATTAGTGACTTGTGTCAAATTATCAAATTGGTTGAAAATTCAATAGGATTAGATAATTTATGTCTGTTTCTTGGTTGAATTAATTTTATGAAAATTAATTCAAGATAAACTTGTTAAATTGTTGGGATTAGATAATTCATGTATGTTTATCTATCGGATTAATTTTGAATAAATTAATTCAAGATAAACTTGTTAAATTATCAAGAATATTTATTTTCTTAGAGATTATCTAGATATGACTATTTTAATAAGATAATTTCTCTATTGGGTTATTTGAATTAAAACTGAGGCTCTATCCCATGAATCTTGGGTGGGAAAGGAAAGATTTGCAAGGATCATTTATTGTAAGTTTGGCCTGCCAATGGAGTAAGTTCAGCAAGCCGATCTGCCAGTTTGGCTTGCTAACTGAGTGGTGAATAGATCATGTGTTTTCACGTGAATTTTATCAGATATTGATCCGGATTCAATTTTCAAGGCCTTATTTGATAAGGATTAACCCCTAGGCCTAACCTGTAAAAAAGGTGGAGTGCAACTCATTATTATTTAGATCAATTGAGAAATCTAAAGTGAGACTCTACTTACGAGACTCTAAAACTCCCCAGAAAGCTGTTGTTCACAAATCATGAACTAGAGCAGTGGGTATTTCTCAATGGGTTAGAAGGAGAGTGGCCTAGTGGAAAAGTTGTACGAGTGTGCCCACACACACACCAGTCATGGATAGAGAATAGCAAAAAAGGCTACTTGGTTGAAGCTCTTCTAGAACGTTATTTCTTTTCATGGATTCTGAAGCTTTTCAGCAAACAAGGTTAGTAAGATTTGGTTAATTTATGCATATAATGTATCAAACTTGTGTTTTAAAAAATACAATGATATAAAATTTTAAAAATTTTACTGTATACTATTTTCTAACAATTGGTATGAAAGCCATGGTTTTTACATAAATTTGCATCATGCTATGCGTATAAATTATGTGATCTTGATCTCTCCTATGCTTGAATTTAATTTTTTACAGAGTTGGCACTCTAAGGTTTCAATATATTTTTATATTGTCACGGATTATATGGTGAATGTTTATTAATTAATTTTGGTCCATTAAATTATTATTTAATTATTTAATTCTAGAAATAATTACTCAAATTGATAATTGGGATTTTGAATAATTAATTTAAATCCTAGTTAAATTTGTATTATTGATAAAGGATAATTATTCACAATTATTTAAATTAGATTATTATTTTAAATAATGGAATACTAATTTAAATTCAATTGTTTGAAATGTATTTATCCTAGATGGTGTAGATAATCACAAATCCCTACATTGTGATTAGTTGAATTTTTGTAGATAAATTTCCTGAGGGTGGCCCCTACTGGATAGGAATAGAAGAGAGAAAGTTCTCTTCTTATCCTGATAAACTTCTGACTCCTTTTACTAGTCTGTAAATAGAGACCTAGGGTCTTCATTTGTTTTAAGATTGCTTAAATGCAAATTAGAAAGGAGAGCTTGGATTACTCAACTTTGGTAATCCTAGTTCTTAAGTACTTTAGTGGCTAGAAAGAGTGTAGCTATGGTAAAGATTTGTTGAATTTGCCTACACACATAACGATCTGACAAAAGAGAATAGCATTAAAGATCTGATGGTAGAGATTCATTCTTGAAGAATTGTTTAGTCAGAATTGTTGTTTCTATTCTCCAACTTGGACATTAATATAAATTTAATTTATTGTTTATAGAATCATGAGTTAGTTTTCTAGGTGTTTGATAAAAATTTTTAAAATTTTGTTGCATCATCGAATCGATTTTCTAACACTTTCATATATAAAAATCTTGTTTTGCATTTGTTCACACTTTGTTCCAAAAGGCTATTGTAATTTGTATCAAGTTTGGTGAATAGTGAATTACTCCTCAACAATGGATGTAGCTTAATTTTGAGCTATAACGCCCATCATTTTTTTTATGGATACTTATATTAATTTAACGTTAGAATGTGATATTTTAAATGTTGTTATTATTTATGTTAAGTAAATTAACTTTTTGTTTAGTATGTTACAAATGACGGCCGCAAGGGATCGATATACTTAGGTTGTTTAAGTCAAAAAAATGATGATAAGCATAAGTATTTATTGTTTTTTTAAGAGTTTCAACTTACTCTAAATTTATAATCATTATTATGCTCTAGAGTTATGTATGCCCTAGAGTTATATTCTTGATGATGACATGAATTTTATATCATATTTTCTTATTTTTATAACATTTATGATGTCATGAAAATTACAAATGCAATACTTTTATTATGGTATTAAGAAACTTGAAAAAATAGAAAGTCCAAAACAATAATGTGTAAATTAATATTTTTTTGGTCATGGGAGCAAACATAATTGTTGTATATAAATAATTATGCATTATATTATATTATATTATATATTACACAATGTTGCTTAAAAAAAGAAACAAAAAAACTTTTTAGTGTATATATATATATATATATATATATAAACATTAAAAGGGCAAATTGCCATGGAAAAGGAAAAAAAAAAGAGATTAAGATTAGGGTTTTCTATACTTAACTAATCTCTTCTCTCCCATGAACCTATAAATATACCTTTAAGTCTCCAAAGTCTTCATTATCTTAATTTCTAGTGAAGGAAAATACTCTCCCTCACCTCCTCTCAAAAATCTCTACAAGAAAGCCTCTATCATCCCTTTAATCCTCAAAGCCAAGAATTTATTACTCTTCTTTTCTTTCAAGCCAAAGTAGAAGAAATTCTTTTTGGAGATTTTGTATATAAGTCTTCCTATTTGTTAAAGAAAACACAAAAATTTAAAGTATGGTTCGAAGGTTTTAATGATTTTGATTTTTTATGACTCATATATATTGTTCTGTGACAAACTTTGTTAGCAAATTGTTCTTTTATGTTGTGAATGTGTATGCATGTATGTTTGTATGAAAAATAAATTATTTTGTTTGTTACTTTAATTATAACATTATTATTTTATGGTTGAAAGCATTTATGTTCATATGGTATCATGAAATTTCATGAAAATAAGGTTTTGTTATTGGAGTATTCTATGAGAATTTTAGGGTTTTTGGTTAGTCGATAAGGTTGCTGGTAATGTTTTGAATCCAAATGATTTTATTTTGCTACGATTTTTGAAGATGATGTGTATATATATATGCTAGAAATGTGTGGGATTTTTTTATATATTTTCATTCAAAATATTTTTAGGATTATAAGCTTTCAATTAAACATGCTCCCAAAATTTTATTTGCTATTAGATTTGTATTTATGTTTTGTAGAGTCCATTTAGTAGGTCAAAAAGTAACTTTTGATTTTGTAAAAAATTCTAAATCATTGTTGATATGTCTAAACGTTTGTAAACTTTTAGCTTTATATCCTTATTATGGTTTAAGATAAAATTCGTTGATTGTCAAGTACCCAGTGGTTATAAATGTCTACCTAATATGCTATATGTAATTTGTGAGATAATAAGTCATATTTTTAATTGTGTTTTAAATGATTTATTATTTGTTAGCATTTATTATATGTTAAGCATGTCAATAAAAATTTCAGAAGCATACTATGCATATTTGATTTTATAAAAAATGTTTAAATAAAACATGTTCGCTATTTAGCATATCTACTATTAATATTAACTGTGAATTCGAACGTGTGATTTGAATTATTTTGAATTTATTTGGAGCTGAATTTTAGATTTGTTATGATTTTATATGTTTATTATGTGTGATAATTTTTATAAATTATTTTATATCATATATAATTTAATCCATAATTTTAATTAGGACTACTTAATGCCTAGGCTTTGCTGGCAGATTTTATAGTTTGATTATGTGATTTATTTGAATTACCAAATGAAATATTTATAGCTAAAGAAATATTGAGAGTTACATATATGTGTTAACTTTATTTTCGCAAATTTTCATGCTCTAATTTAATACAAATTGATAGATATAGGGTTATGAATCCTTGAAGGTCAGTTAGTTTTTATGATTGGCAGATTTACTTGAATGTTTTGAAAATTAGAAAAAAGGTATTTAGGATTAATAATTTCAAGAGAAGAAAATTTGAGTAGTGTTTATATATGTTAGCTATGTTATGGAATAATTCTTACACTTTATTCATACTTATAGCTATGTTATGGATTAATTTCTCTGAGTGATTAAAGGTCAAGTTTTCTGTTTTTATGTTTCTTGACTCTTAATGCATGTTTATGACTTAAAGATGCTTTGTTTCGTTAGGAATGATATCTGATGATATAATATGGTATTAAATAATATTATGAACATAAATATTTATTTCATGTATTATATAAATGATTGACATGAACACTCCAAAAGACGAGCACACCGAGAACCATGGCAACATCACCCAATTTAAGATTTTAGTAAACAAGCAAGTCCAGTAAGTATATTCTCACTTGCAACATGATAAAAGTTTCTGAAAAAGTTTTGAGAATATGTTTTATGATAATTTTTAAGTTAGTTTTTACATATTATCTTCTCTTAAAAGCTCTTGTTGCAACAGGAAGGTTTAACAGATGTTTCAATTATGAGGTATGTTGAAGAAAGCTTATATATATGTATCACTTAATTAAGCATTGCATACTCTATGTTTATGTTTATGATGTCTCGGAAGGTTTGGACTTGTCATGAGACTAGTTACCCCACTCCTTTCATGATGGCATGCCTATGATGTTAATGGTGTAACACTTGGGCTCTTAAAGATAAAAATGAATAATGTTTTAATATGGAAGTCTAAATGAAAAGATTTGTCCTATATAAACATGTGCCTCGTTCACTACTATGATTATGATTACGATATTATATAATAATGTTTATGAAATGTTTTATGTTGTGAGATAGAAATGTATACTTACTAAGCTTTTGCTTACTCAGCTTATGTCATATTGTAGATAAGGATAAGATACAGGTTGACTAGGATGGAGGACAAGGACGAGCGTATGTGCAAGGAGTGTTAGATTAGAAACGGAGTAATATCATGAAAGGAATTTAAACTCAAACAAAATTTAATATATTCTATTCCATATTTTTATTTGCTTTAAGACTCAGTTTTACTTGTGATATGCTCTTTTGAAGTTATGTTTTATTGAGTGTCTTTGTATTTTACATTTTTAGTTTCTTAGGTTATTTATTAAAGAATACGCTATATAGTTCGTTTCTTTGTAATTAGTCTTAGTCTTAATTAGTTGTTTGATTAGAAGTTAATAGTAATTGCATTATATGTGTGAATTTGTATTTGTCAAATATTTTTTTTTTAATAAGTTTCTGCAGGTGGTCAGTTAGCTGAGTGCCTTTAGTGTTCCGTCGAGCTAACCGAAGAAGAAAAGTTAAATACTGTAAGTAGTAACAAAAGAATGGATGTATTTCCTAAGATATTTCTCTAAGTGTTATTAATTATTTCAAACTTCTTATCTGTAATTATTAAGTTTAACGGGAAAAAACAACATTCCCTATGGCACCGATATGGCGGCGTTACGATTATGATATCAGGGCAGTTTTCATTTCCAATACGCATCGCCACATGTCAGTTTCAAACCTTCCAAGTTAGTCTAGAAATTATTAACCTACTAATATATAGATGTTAAGTTACATTTTCTATGAATATATTATTATTATCTTACTAGTCAATGAAACATAAACTTATGTTATTTTGAGAATGAAGCAATCTTTGTCAGATTATTTATATATAACAGAATAGTTAATAATCAAGAAGTCTTATGATAAAGAGGTTAATTATGTGATTATATTATTTTTCTTGGAGAAAAAATTTATGGAGGAGTAGATGAATGATATATAGCTCAAGAGAAGTGTAATGATAGTTATGTATTTTTAATGAACAAGTTTATACAAGTTAATAAAAGGATTTTGTAAGGTCACATGTGAAATCTCTATAATAATTGCTTTTAAGTGAAGGATATTTTGAAAATGTGCATGTTATCAATAGGATGGACTATACAAATGTTTACGGCTTAGTGAGAATTAATTTTGGAAGAAAATTATTATGATAATATTTTAGCAAATTAAATGGTCTATAACATAATATGATAGGGATCACACACAGTGGTTCCTTTTATGGATGACTTTTGAATTAGTAGAGACTTCAATGGAGTATTCTAGAATTATTAATACAAAAGACTAGAGATTAAATATGAGATTATTGTTTTCTTTTAGAGGATATTTGTTGAGGAAATTATAGAATGAGGTGATAGAGTAACCCTAAAATTTTTATAGTGATAGATGATAATTCAAAAGCAATGTTTAATATTCTATTGCAAAAATTATAAAAAAGAAAGTCAAGCTTCAAGTATGGTGTACTATTATAAACAGGAATAGTTATTTCACAAATGAGGAAATGTACTAGTAGATTTCTTAAAGGCATGATGTTTTTCTATATCTTGAAGTTAAATTTAAATATTTTTGAATCATTTGTATATTTTGGAGTAAAGAGTTCCTAAAGTACAATTCTCTTTTGGCATGTGATTAAAAATAAGTTTACAAACATGAAATGCGAGATATAAAGAAAAGAGAAAGAATTAATGTTGCACTTAGATTTATAATTCTATGCAGGATGATAGACAGTGAGGTAAGAAGAGCATTCAAACATTGCATATGATATTATTAGTTGGATATATGATGGCATTAATTAGACATGATTTTTGAAGAATTTTTTATGTTAAAAGAAAGAATGTTAAGAAAAGAATTAGAATTTCTCTATATATTCATTACTACACATATTTCAAAGACAAAACCAATGACGGATGTAAAACCCTGAATTTTTACACAATGTTTTTCATGTTCATATCTAAGGAAGTACATACCGAGTCCATGTCCTTTTGCCCAAAAAGAAAAAAAAAAGAAGAAGTTTAAGGGAATATAATTTACAGGGATAAACCGACTATGTCTTTGGTTGAAAAAAAAAATTAGGGAACAAAGACATTTCTCTAGTTAAAGAGATTGGGAAATCAAAAGATTAAACAAGCTACATGGAAAAGAGATATGAGACCAGGCCTAAGACTTTGTGAAATATAGTTAGTCTTATGGCATAACCATAAAGAGGAGGAGGCTATGTGAAGCCTACTATCTGCAATTATTTTAAGTTTTGAGGACGAACTCTTATAAGGTAAGGAGAGTTATAACGCCTGACGTTTTCTTTTATGTATACTTACATTAATTTAATATTAGAATGTGATATTTCAAGTGCTATTATTATTTATGTTAAGTAAATTAACTTTTTGTTTAATAATGTCATAGGTGACAGCCATGAGAGATCGAAGTGCTCGAGTTGTTCATGTTAAAAAAATGATGATAAGCATAAGTATTTATTTTTGTAAGAGTTTCAACTTACTAGAAATTTATGTTTGTAAATACTCTAGAGTTATGTATGCCCTAGAGTTATACTTTTAATGATGACATGAATTTTAATTATATTTTCTTATTTTTATAACATTTATGATGTCATGATAATTACAAGTGTAATATTTTTAATATGGCGCTAAGAAACTCGATAATATAAAGTGTCCAAAAGAATAATATGTAATTTTTTTTTTTGGTCATGGGAGCAAACTTATTATTGTATATAAATAATTATGTATGATAATTAATTATATTATATTATATGGAAAAGGGAAAAAATAATATATCTATATTATATTATATTATATTATATTATATTATATTATGTAGCTGTGGCTTAAAAAAAGAAATGGAAAAACTTTTTAGTATATATATATATACACATTAAAACGACAAATTACTATGGAAAAGGGAAAAAAAGAAATTAGGATTAGGGTTTTCTATACTCATCTAATCTCTTCTCTTTTATAAACCTATAAATATACCTTTAAGTCATCAAGTTTTCATTCTCTTAATTTCTAACTAAAGAAAATTCTCTCCCTTACCCCCTCTTAAAATCTCTGCAAGAAAACCTCCATCATCCTTCTAATCTTCAAAGCTAAGAATTTTTTACTCTTCTTTTCTTTTAAGCCAAAGTATGAGGAATTCTTTTTAAAGATTTTGCATGCAATTCTTTGTATTTGTTGAAGAAAACATAAGAATTTAAGGTATGGTTTAAATGTTTTTATGGTTTTGAATTTTTATGATTGATATATATTGTTTTGTGACAAACTTTGTTAGAAAATTGTTCCTTTATGTTGTGAATGTGTATGCATGTATGTTTGTATGAAAAATAAATTATTTTGCTTATTACTTTGATTATAACAATGTTATTTTATGGTTGAAAGCATTTATATTCATATAATATCATGAAGTTTTATGCAAATAATGTTTTGTTTTTTGAGTATGATATGAGAATTTTAGGGTTTTCAGTTAGTCAGTAAGATTGCTGATAATATTTTGTATTCAAATGATTTTATTTTGGTGGGCTTTTTGGATATGATGTGTATATATATGTTAAGAATGTCTGGGATTTTTTATAAATTTTCATTCAAAATATTTTTTGGGTTATGAGCTTTCAATTAAACACTGCTTATGAAATTTTATTTGTTGGTAAATTTGTATTTGTGTTTTATAGAATCGTTTAGTGGGCCAAGAAGTATCTTTTGATTATGTAAAAAATTATAAGTCATTTTTGATATATTAACTAAATGTTTGTAAACTTTTAGCTTCAAATCATTATTATATTTTAAGATAAAACTCATTGATTATCAAGTACTTAATGTTTTACATAATTTATTATTTTTCTAGCGTTTTTCTATAGTTAAGCATGTCATATAAAAATTTCAAAAGCACATCATGCATATTTGGTTTTATAAAAATGTTTGAATAAAACATGTTCGTTATTTAGTATATCTAGTGTTAAACTTTAAATTCGAACGTGTGTTTTGAATAACTCCGAATTTATTTAGAGTTAAATTTTGGATATATTATGATTTTATATGTCTATTATATGTAATAATTTTTATAAATTATTTTATAGCATAAATGATTTAATCCATAATTTTAAATTAAGACTGCTTACTGCCCAAGCATTACTGATAGATTTTATAGTATTGATTATGTGATTTATTTAAATTATCAAATGAAAGTTTTATGGCTAAAGAAAATAATAAGAGTTATATATTTGTGTTAACTTTATTCTTGCAAATTTTCATACTCTAATTTAATATGTATTGAAAGACATAGGGTTATGAATCCTTAAAGGTCAATCAGTTTTATGATTGGCAGATTTACTTAAATGTCTTTAAAATTGGAAAAAATATATTTTGGATTAATATTTTCAAGAGAAAAAAATTTGAGTGATGTTTATATATGTTAGCTATGTTATGGAATAATTTGTACACTTTATTCATACTTATAAGTTGAGATTAATTTCTTTAAGTGATTAAAGGTCAAGTTTTCTATCTTTATGTTTCTTGACTCTAAGTGTATGTTTGTCACTTAAAGATGCATTGTTTTGTTAAGAATGATGTATAATGATGTAATATTGTATTAAATGATATTATGAACATGAATATTAATTTCATGTATTATGTAAATTAATGACATGAACACTTCCAAAAGGCGAGCATACTAAGAACTATAGCAATGTCACCTGATTTATGGTTTAGTAAGCAAGCAAGTCAAGTAATTACATTTTCACCTGTAACATAATAAAAAGTTTGCAAACAAGTTTTGAGAATATATTTTGTGATAATTTTTAAGTTTGTTTTTACATGTTATCTTCTCAAGAAAGCTCTTGTTGCAATAAGAAGGTTTAACGAATGTTTCAATGATGAGGTATGTTAAAGAAAGCTTATATATATGTATTACTTAATTAAGCATAGCACACCCTATGTTTATGTTTATGATATTTTGCATGGTTTGGACTTGTCATATTTGGTTTGGGATTAGCCACCTCACTCCTCTCATGACAACGTGCCTATGATGTTAATGGTGCAACGCTTGGGGCCCTTAAAGATAAAATGAATAATGTGTTCATATGAAAATCTAAATGAAAAGATATGTTCTATATAAAACTATGCCTCATGCACTACTATGATTATGATTATGATGTTATATAATGATTTTTGTGAAATGTTTTATGCTGTGAGATAGAAAGGTGTACTTACTAAGCTTATGCTTACTTAGTTTATATTATATTATAGATAAGCATAAGATACAGGTTGACTAGGATGGAGGACAAGGACAAGCGTGTGTGCAAGGAGTGTTGGATTGGAAACGGAGTCATGTCATAAAAGGAATTTAAACTCAAACAAAATTTTATATATTATGTTCTGCATTTTTATTTGCTTGAGAGTCAGTTCTATTTATGATATGTTCTTTTGAACGTATATTTTATTGAATGTAATTTATATTTTAGATTTTTAGTTTCTTAGGTAATTTATTAAAGAATACACTGTATAGTTTGTTTCTTTGTAAGTAATTTTAATTAGTTATTTGATTAGAAGTTAATAATGCTTGCATTATATGTGTGAGTTTTTATTTGTTGAATATTTGTCTTTGTAAGGTATGTTTTCTACAGGTGGTCAGTTTGTTGAGTGCCTTTGGTGTTCGGTTGGATATACTGCCACGCCTTGGAGTACGGGAGGTGACGTGGTAGATTAATTAAGTTAATTTAAATAGAAATTTAGTTAAAAATTGGGTTTTAGAATTAAATTTATAAATAAAAATATGATAATTTTAAAAATCGTTTATTTAAAACGAGCAGTTATAATATTCAAACAAACAAAATAATAAAATAAAACAAGCGATAAGAGGATAACAAAATAATAAAATAAAGGTGAAGTAAGAATGGGTCCCACTGACCCACATCTTGTGCACACACACAGTACTGACAATATTACAATGCAACCACAGTCCAGAATAAAAGAAAAGGTTAAGATCTTACATGCCTTGAATTTTTGTAATACAACCTACCCAAATCCTCTACTGGTCGCAAGTCCGGTCAGCGGACTCTTCTCCAATCTATGGGGTAAGATTTTAAAACAAATAAAATGTGAGCAAAAGGCTTAGTAGGACTATAATTTGAAAATATTTAATTTTAAAAGAAATATCATTAATCAAATAAATATGTAGAAAACGAACTAGAATAAATAAATGAAAAGATGAAAATTTAATAAAGGTTTTATCTTACTAAAACAGTTTAATTGGTCAACTAGAAAGAATACTATTTTCCTTTCTTGGGCAAACCATATATCTTTCACCACCGTAGTGGCCCAGCTAGGTCTTGGGACCTGCCCTCATAGTCGCGCACTACACGACCGGATCTCTGATATGGCATCATGCCCCAAAATATATATATATATATATATATCTTTTCATGATTATGAAAATCCCTTTTAATCAAATATAATCATTTACATTTATTATGAGATTTATTATAAAAAATCACCTCAATTCTACCATTTAAGAAATCAGTCAATAAAAATGTATTTTCAACCAATCATTTGAAAAATTTTTGTTAAAAATTCCTTTTTGGCCAAAACATTTAAAACTAGCTACCAAGAAAGGAGTAAAAGTCCTACCTTGATACTCGTGTCAGTGTCCCACACTGTAATCCCAGTTTGCTATACGTTAGCTCCACGGATCCATGTACAACCTTAAATATATAACAACTTAGCTTATCAGTATCTAACTTGAGATATCCTATGTTACTAAACTATCTTATGGTGTCCTAGTGTGCCATTTAAGTTTATAAAATCATTTCACAAAGTTGGAGTTTCAATCGTGGTTCAAAACAATGAAAACGGGTGAAAAATCATAAAATTTCACCATGCCCAATCAGCCTGCCGGTCACCCTGGTTCGGCTGGCCGAACTGCACAGTTCGGCCTATCAAAAAGCCAAATCCTATCTATCGAACTTTTCCAAGTTCGGCCTTCCGATCGGATGAATCCAGCCTATCGAACTCATGAATCTGACCTGCCGAACACGAAGTTCGGCCTGTCGATCTGGAAAAATTCTAAAATTTTCCAAGGATGAGTCTCAGCCTCCCTGAGCCCAAATCTTCAATCCTAACCTGTTTGTCAATTCTCAGGCGTGGGTAATGATCATAATTGATAGAAAAATGTAGTAGATTACTTTTTAATGCTTTAAAACAAGTTTTACACAGAATTTTAGAAAAATCCAAGAATAGAGAAAAATGGAGAAAAATGAAAAATCATGATTTAAATCCGTTTTTGATGAAACAAAGCTTAGATTCTAGTCATTCTAAGTTCATCTAACCTGGATTGAAATATTTCTAAGCTTAGAAAAGCTTAGATTTCAAAATGCAAGAAAAATTAAAAAATTGAAAAAGTTTAGAAAATTTGAAACGAACCTCGAATCAAAGCTTTAAATCGAGTTTTTGGTTGCTCAATCGTGTTCTCGAGCCTCCAATCCGCTAACCCGAAACTTGAGATTGAATTTTATTTCAAAATTTTGAGAGAGAGAATGAGAGAGAGACTAACCGAGAGAGAGTGAGAGTGAGAGTGCACGGGAGAGAGAGAGAAGAGAGAGTGTGAGTGAGAGTGAGAGAGAGAGGGAAAGTGAGATTTATAAAGAAAATGAAAGGCTGTTTTCAAAAATATACCACGTTCCACATGTGGTTTTCCAAGGTGGGACGTGTTAGTCATTTGACAAATTGTTTTGTTTAAAAATTTAAAATGACAATTAAAAATAATTAATAGTAATTAAAAATTATTTAAAATAATAAAAAAATAACATAGATTTAGAAATTTCACAAAATGGTCAAGTTAAGTTTAAAATATTCATTATGGCACACTAATTCATCATTTTACATTCTAATAACACTTAATTAATTTCAAAGTGTTACAACTTTCCACCCCTAAAAGAAATTTCGTTCTCAAAATTTACAAATCAATTCAAAAACAAAACAAATGCAGCTACAACTCTTGCATATTCGACTCTAATTCCCAAGTGGCTTCATCAACCCCATGATGCTGCCACACGACCTTAACTAACGAAATCTCATGACGGCGTAAACTAATCACTTTATGATAGATGATTAAGATCGGCACTTCTTCATGCGTCGTATCTTCCTAAATCTGCACGTCCTAGAACGAAACGATCTTATCCTGCTCTGGTGGACACTTTCGAAGCATTGACACATGAAATACGTCATGAACATGCGAAAGTTCTGGAGGAAGGTTAAGTCAATAAGCAACCACACCAACACGTTGGGTAATCTTAAACGGTCCGACATATCTTGGCGCGAGTTTTCCTTTTACTCCGAATCGTGAAGTGCCTTTGCGAGGAGATACTTTCAAGAGTGCAAAGTCTCCAACCTCAAATTTCAAGGGTCGACGCCTTCTATCTATGTAACTCTTCTGTCGACTCTAAGCTGCTTTTAATCGACCTTGAATCACGACGATCTTCTCATTACTATCGCGAATTTGCGAATTTCATCTGGCCCAAGAATAACTCTATCCTCTGGTTCGGCCCAACACACCAGCAATCGACACGGTCACCCATATAGCACTTCAAACGGTGCCATACCAATACTCGATTGATAGCTATTGTTGTACGCAAACTCTACCAGATGGAAGTACTTCTTCCAGGTCCCATCGAAATCTAATGCGCATGCACATAACATATCTTCGAGAATTTGAATAACTCGCTTAGATTGCCCATCGGTCTGAGGATGAAATGTCGTGCTGAAGTTCAAATCTGTACCCATGGCCTCTTGGAAGCTCCTCTAATACTTAGCATTAAACCTGGTATCCCTATGTGATGTAATGGATAAAGGAACTCCGTGTAATTTTACTATGTTCTACAAATACAATTCCCTGAGAATCCTCCTCGAACATGTCGACCTAAACGTAATAAAATGAGCTGACTTCATCAATCTATCGACCACGACCCAAATTGCATCATGTCTTTGCTCTGTCCTCGACAATCCAGTAAGAAAATCCATCGTAATATATTCCCATTTCCATCCTAGAATAAGATGCGGCTTAAGCTTACCTGCTGGCTTCTGATGCTCTACTTTCACCTGAAGACAAGTCATACATTTGGCCACGTACTCCCGAATATCCTTCTTCATACCTCTCCACCAATATTGCCTCTTAAGATCACGACACATCTTCATGCTCCCTAGATGAATGGCGAACTTAGACTTATGAGCTTTGTCCATGATGGCCTTCGTCACTTTTGCAATTGCTGGAACTACTAGACGCTCCCTGAAGTACAACGATCCATCCGCATGTATCCTCTATTCTTCGAACTGCTTTTTGTTTTGAATTCACGTCCAGATTCCCTGAAGATGCTAGTCATGCCACTGATTTTGCTTCACCATCTGAATAAGAGCTAGGGTCGTTTCCATGTGGTACACCAAAACGCGGTCGTAGTCTTCATGATACTTTAGCCCGTACTCACTCACTGTTGCATCCTTCTTCCAACTTCAAGTGCCAAACAAGCGAGAATTCCTGAACACTTTCGACTGAGCGCATCCGCAACGACATTAGCTTTCCTAGGATGATACTGCAATGCAAAATCATAATCCTCCATGTATTCCATCCATCTTCGTTGCCTCAAGTTTAAATCCCTCTAAGTGAACAAATACCTCAAACTCTTATAGTCGGAGAAAACCTAAAATGTTGCCCCGTACAGATAACATCTCTAGATTTTTAGCGAGTGAATCACTACTGCGAGCTCCAAATAGTTAGTAGGGTAGTTTTGCTCATGAGGTCATAGCCGTCTCGATCTGTATGCGACCACGCGTCATGCTACATCAATACACACCCGAGTCTGCATCCTAAAGCATCTGAATAAACTTCGTACGGCTCTTCACTATTGGGAATAATCAACACTGGTGCTGAAGTCAACCGATTCTTCAACTCTTGAAAGGCAAACTCACATTCTTCGTTCCACTCGAATCTGACATCTTTCCTAACCAATCTTGTCAACGGTGCTGCTATCTTTGAAAATTCTTTCACAAATTTCTTGTAATATCCTGCAAGTCCCAAGAAACTACGGATCTCTGCCACATTCCTCGGTCGTTCCCATTCTACTATGGCTTCTATCTTTGACGGATCCACTGAAATACCATGCTCGGAAATGACATGACCTAGAAATTTGACCTTTGTTAACCAGAACTCACACTTCTCCTTCTTGGCATACAACTGATGCTCCCACAAAGTCTGAAGCACGATCTTGAGCTACTTCTCATGCTCCTCCCAAGTCTTAGAATAAACCAAGATGTCGTTGATGAACACGATCATGAATTGGTCCAAGTAAGGCTTGAATATCCTGTTCATCAAATCCATGAAGGCTGCCAGAGCGTTCGTCAATCCAAACGACATCACCAGAAATTCAAAATGTCCATACCGAGTCCTGAAAGCTGTCTTAGGAATGTCCTATTCCTTAATCCTAAGTTGATGATATCCTGATCTTAAATCTATCTTCAAGAAGTACCGCAAGCCTCCCAACTGATCAAATAACTCGTTGATCCTAGGTAGAGGATACTTATTCTTCACTGTGACCCAATTCAACTGGCGATAATCTATGTATAATCTAAGAGTCCCATCATGCTTCTTTGCAAACAAAACCGGTGCTCCCCACGGTGATGTGCTATTCCTGATGTATCCCTTATCAATAAGGTCCTGAAGTTTCTTCCTAAGTTCTTTCATCTTTGTCGGTGCCATCTGATAAGGTGCTGTGGAAATTGGTGCTATTCTTGGAAACAATTCAATACCAAATTCAATTTCCCGATGCGGTGGCAATCTTGGTAGCTCGTCGGGGAAGACATCTTTAAATTCGTCTACCACTAGAATCACTGAAGGTCATCTCGAAACACTAGGCTCTCCTTTTAAATTCATAAGAAACGCATAGCAAGCTGCGTTCTTCTGCCCTCCAATACATGCCCTTACGAGACGCTCACTCATTAACCGATCACCACCACCCTAGTGAGTAATTACCATCCCCCTATCTAACACTAGGGTTACTTTCCTAAGTTGGTAGTCTACCACTGCATTATACCTGGACAACCAATCTATCCCTAGGATTACATCATATGATCTCATGGGGATTACAATCAAATCACTTTTCAAAATCTCATCCCTAATCTTTATTTTACAAGCTTTATAAATACTATTCACACACACCCGCCCTAAGGGTGAAGTTATAACTATGCGTTCATCAAACTTTTCTATCTCTAATCCTAAGGCATGTACAAAAGAGTTCAAAATGAGAGAATGAGTGGCATCAGTTTCAAATAAAACGTGTGCTAAAGACTGAGAAACCATAATCGTACCGTCGACAACTGCGTTACTAGTTTGGGCATCTGAACTCCCTGATGTCATCATGTGAACCTGTGGAGCTTTCCCTTTTCCTCTACTAACACTACTAGATCCTAGGTTAGCTGGCTGATACTGCTGCGATGATGGCGACTGCACACTGGCTATACTCGGTGCTCGGTACTGAGGGATGTTACGTTGAAAGTTCTACAGTTGGTGTCCTTGCGTTGAATATGGCAGTTGCTGAGGAGAGAACTTATGGAACGGAAGCTGAGGGTACTGCTAAGGCTGAGGTAAAGTCTGAAGCTGGGGCTAATGACTAGCTCCTTCTCCGGTTTGGAATCCTAGGTGAGCACTCCTGATCAGGCAATTCCTCATGATATGTCCAGGCTACTGGCAATAGTGACAATGGAAGCTATAGGGGTTGCTACGCCCGCTGCTGGATGAACTATTGCTACCACTATTTGCGCCACCTTGTTTGTTCTTTCCCAGAGTCGGTTGATTACTTGTGCTCCTCCTACCACTCCTCTATGGTCCTCCTGACGTCTTGGCTCGATTCTCACAGTACTGTGCGTAATCACTCTCCATTGATATTGCTGATGACATAAGCTCTCTAAAGTTCTTGAGTCGTAGGGCAACCACCTGTCATTGAATAGGGGCTTTAAGTCTGTCCTGGAATTTGATGCACTTCTCATGTTCTGATGCCACTACAGATGGAGCAAACCTAGCCAATTCATTGAACTTCGCTTCATATTCTTGTACTGACATATCACCCTACTGTAACCTATAGAAATCTACCGCCTTTTGATCCCTACATCCTTGCAGAAAATACCGATCATAAAACAGCTCCTTGAACCTATCCCAATTGACGTTACCATTGTTCTCTAGGCGTTTAGCTTGCTTCCACCAAGTATTAGCACCACCTTCAAACTTATATGCTGTAAATTCCATGCGATACTCTGCTGGCACACCAAAAGTATCGAGATGCTTCATGATCGACTCTAACCAATATTCTGCCATCTACGGGTCACCATTTCTGTCAAAGTTTGGTACAGACGCACGTCAAAAATCCTTAAAGTACGAATGCCAACGACTAGCCTCAAAGTCATCCGACCTTGCCCTGGCTGCCATCTGCCGAAATGCAGCAAACAAGGCCTTCATCAGTCCCAAACTCGGCATCCACTGTCGAGCGTCGTCTAGGTGTCATTCTCTCACTTCTGAAAACAAAATGTGGACTGTCAGTGGTATTTCATTGTCGTACCTATGTGTGCACAATTCCCAAGGTTCATAACCTTGAGCTCTGATACCACTCTGTCATGCCCCGAAGTACGAGAGGTGACGTGGTAGATTAATTAAGTTAATTTAAATTAAAATTTAGTTAAAAACTGGGTTTTAGAATTAAATTTATAAATAAAAATACGATAATTTTAAAAGGCGTTTATTTAAAACGAGTAGTTATAATATTCGAACAAATAAAATAATAAAATAAAGGTGAAGCGAGAATGGGTCCCACTGACCTATATTTTGTGCACACACACAGTACTAATAATATTACAATGCAACCATAGTCTAGAATAAAAGAAAAGGTTAAGATCTTACATGCCTTGAATTTTTGTAATACAACCTACCCAAATCCTCTACTGGTCGCAAGTTCGGTTAGCGGACTCTTCTTCAATCCTAAGCTGATATCCACCTATGGGGTAAGATTTTAAAACAAATAAAATGTGAGCAAACGGCTCAGTAGGACTATAATTTGAAAATATTTAATTTTAAAAGAAATATCATTAATCAAATAAATATGTAGAAAACGAACTAGAATAAATAAATGAAAAGATGAAAATTTAACAAAGGTTTTATCTTACCAAAACAATTTAATTGGTCAACCAGAAAGAGTACTATTTTCCTTTCTTGGGCAAACCATATGTATATCACCACCGTAGTGGCCCAGCTGGGTTTCGGGACCTGCCCCCAAGCTCGCGCACTACACGACCCGATCTCTGATATGGCATCATGCCCCAATTTATATATATATATATATATATATATCTTTTCATGATTATTAAAATCTCTTTTTACCAAATATAATCATTTACATTCATTATGAGGTTTATTATAAAAAATCACCTAAATTCTACCATTTATGAAATCAGTCAATAAAAATGTATTTTCAACCAATCATTTGAAAACTTTTTGTTAAAAATTCCTTTTTGGCCAAAACATTTAAAACTAGCTACCAAGAAAGGGGTAGAAGTCCTACCTTGATACTCGTGTCGGTGCCCCACACCGTAATCCTAGTCCGCTATACATTAGCTCCGCGGATCCATGTACAACCTTAAATATATAACAACTTAGCTTATCAGTATCTAAGTTGAGATATCCTATGTTACTAAACTATCTTATGGTGTCCTAGTGTGCCATTTAAGTTTATAAAATCATTTTACAAAGTTGGAGTTTCAATCAAGGTTCAAAACGATGAAAACGGGTGAAAAATCACAAAATTTCACTATGCTCCATCGGCCTACCGGCCGCCCTAGTTCGGCCGACCGAACTGCACAGTTCAGCCTACTTGAAAGCCAAGTCTGGTCAGTCAAACTTTCCCAGGTTCGGCCTATTGGTTGGATGAATCTGGCCTGCCGAACACGAAGTTTGGCCTGCCGATCTGGAAAAATTCTAGAATTTTTCAAGCACAAGTCTCGGCCTCCTCGAGCACAAATCTTCAATCCTAAACTGTTTTCTCAATTCTCAAGCATGGGTAATGATCATAATTGATAGAAAAATGTAGTAGATTACTTTTTAATGCTTTAAAACAAGTTTTAAACAAAATTTTTAGAAAAATCCAAAAATGGAGAAAAATGAAAAATCTCGATTTAAATATATTTTTGATGAAACAAAGATTATATTCTAGTTATTCTAAGTTCATCTAACCTTGATTGAAAGATTTCTAAGCTTAGATAAGCTTAGATTTCAAAATGCAAGAAAAATTGAAAAATTGAAAAAGTTTAGAAAATTTGAAACTAACCTCGAATCAAAGCTTTAAATCGAGTTTTTGGTTGCTCAATCGTGTTCCCGAGCCTCCAATCCACTAACCCAAAACTTAAGATCGAATTTTGTTTCAAAATTTTAAGAGAGAGAATGAGAGAGAGACAAACCGAGAGAGAGAGTGAGTGAGAGAGCACGGGAGAGAGAGAGAAGAGAGAGTGAGTGAGAGTGAGAGTGAGAGGGAGAGTGAGATTTATAAAGAAAATAAAAGGCTGTTTTCAAAAATATACCACTTCCCGTACGTGGTTTTCCAAGGTGGGACGTGTTGGTCATTTGATAAATTGTTTTGTTTAAAAATTTAAAATGACAATTAAAAATAATTAAGAGTAATTAAAAATTATTTAAAATAATAAAAAAATAACATAGATTTAGAAATTTCACAAAATGGTCAAGTTAAGTTTAAAATATTCATGATGGCATACTAATTCACCATTTTACATTCTACTAACACTTAATTAATTTCGGAGTGTTACATTAACCGAGGAGGAAAAGTTAAATCCAGCAAGTAATAACAAAAGAATGGATGTATTTCCTGGGATATTTCTCGAAGGGTTGTTAATTGTTTTGAACTTCTTATTAGTATTATTAAGTTTTACGGGAAAAGCAACGTTCCCTGTGGCGTTCATAAAGGGGCGTTACATGAGTGAACCATTTTACATCTCTTGTATGGTATCTTTATTTTGCTTGTTATTATAATTTTATTACCTATTTATTACTAGAATTTCCAATTATTGTCATAAAACTAACCAGATTCATGTGTTTGCTAGAACTTAATAACGGTGATAAAATGCTCAATTAACTTATGAAGATTTCAAATTGTAAACTAATTCAATTTGATTTAATTGTAGATCTAACATCTATAGCTCCCACATTTCAAATGCTTTGTACAATGCCCTATTAACAATGGTATATCGACAATGCTCCTTTCCAAATTGTGTTTCATTTTTTAGTATTCTAGTAGGAAATTGTCGATGGCATTGTTACCTAGAACATGATAGACTACTTTTGGTATAAAAATTGCACCAAATAGTACAATTTTAATCCTTAATATAAGTGAATAGTATACTTTTAAAATATATTTAAGTATATAGCATTTCTGAAATCACTTGCTCTTTTTAAACACTTGAATTTTTCAATAATTTTACCCCCTCAATCTTCTTCTTTTTTATTTCCTTTTTGTTTTTCGTTCTTTTTATGTTGCTTCATATTTCTCCTTATGTCATTCTACACAAAAATAATTTCGTTTTAATTTAAATGAGTTATTTACTAAACACTGCTATATTTTAGTCTATTCATTTTTATTTCCAACTAATGACTAATTAATTCCTTCCTTCTCCTTTTTTGGTAATGATAGCTAGGAACTTCCATTTTCCCAGCAAACTATCTTCAATAACACGATAATAATATTATTAGCAATAACATTATTATCAATTGTTGGGATTGGTGCCCTATAAGCATTGGCATTGTATATATTGTTAAGAAATAAATAAAGTGACATTTATAATTATTTTGGTTGCTAATATGTATTATGAATACATAATTATTATGGCTGCTTATATGTATTATGAATACTTTTATAAACATAAAAAAAATTCCATGATTATTTATGTAACTATAAATTTAACATATAAGTGTTATATGCTTAGGGATAAAATTTATAGATAATAATATAAATAGTTCGTAATAATTAATTAAAGTTTGGGATCTTTAATTAAATATTACAAGTATGATCTAATCTCATTTAGCATGAAATAGTCTTATCTAGGCTATTAAGGTAGAGACATTAGAATGGAGGTACTTTATGTAATGAGATTATATAGGACTAGACCAGATAACTTATAAATCTATAATAATCATCCGTTACAAATACAGTATTCAAATTTATCACTTTGATGATTGTAGACGGTAAATCTACAATTAAATGTTGGAATTCTAAATTGGATTATTTGGGAACTTGGGCCCTTAAGTCACCGTTAAATGAATCTTTTAACTCGAGTTTGGATGCAAAATTAGTATGAAACAAACAAAAATAAAGCTGTAAAAAAAGGATGACACACGGGATTTATAGTGGTTTACTTTGTTAATGAAGAGCTACGTCCACTGTAATTCACTATGGTATTTTGAATATAGATTACAAGAAAGTAAGAGGAAAATGGGAAAACAAATTGGCAGAGTTTCTGTATCCCTTACAACAAAGCAACCTTCCCCTTATATAGAAGATGAGGATGAATTGTGGCTCCCAACCATCTGGTGAAGTGGGATGGTGCTTTGTGAATAACTGCAATAGTGAGACACATGTTAATTGGTGACTGGTTGCAAAAATAATGCCCAACCCACGTTTCAGTCCATGACTGGACGTGTTTTTACTGTCAATTCATGCAAATAACTGTTAGCTTGATACGATCGATCTGGTAATGGAGACTTCGAGAAGAGCACGAATTAACCCGAACGAGTAGAGAACCAAACGCCTTGGAAGTAAAGTAATCGAACCAAATGATTGACTAACTCGATTAGGCTGGTTTGTTCAATCCATTTGGTCATCTACGTTATTGGGCCACCAAGGCTCGTCGACAATTTGGGTCAGATTAAATTGCACCCCAATAGTTAGCCCCCCACTCCTTAGTTGATGTAATGGACTACAGGAGTGAATGAAAAACCAAGCCTTGAACCGGTGGCATGTGACTTCTATCTTTGCATCCATACTTGAATCGTTATCTTTCCTTGGGAAATCACGTTACTTAATCGCCTGCAACATATGTCATCATGCAATTGGCTATCCATTAAAAACTACTTCAATGTTGACCGCCTGATCTAAAAGGGCACCGCCTCGGTTTGAACAGGAAATCGAAAAGACGCGTAACCTTAGGCCTTGTATTAGATGGCTCTAAATCAGTTCCAACGGTCAATCAGGTACCTTCAAGGGGTATATAACTCACACTTTCTCTCACCTCTTCATTACATCTCTCTCTTCGAACTCAAGGCGATTTTCCTTCTATTTCTTTCAATTTTCTCCAAGATTTCCAGGCAAGATTTTCTTCCTTTCTTCTAATTTTTCTTGCGATTTTCTTTCCTTAATCTTGTTTTCCTTCCAATTCCAATCATTTTCATACCAAACACCGCATTTTCCTAGAAAATCAGGCATTACTGTATGTGTTTGGCTGTTGTGAGTCTAGAACAGTCACGAATAGTTAGGAACTCTCTAAATTTTAGGATCCTTTACCTTTTTGTCTCCAAAACCCTAGTTTTCCTTTGATACTCCTGTTTCCATAAAAATGTCGAAGGTAGTCATTATTGAATCGAGCTCCAGCAGTGGCAAGAATCCTTGGTCAAGTAGTGATGAAAGGGAGGTAGATGAAATGATCCGCCAACAAACAATAATCGAATCAAGCGAGAGGATGACTTAAGTCGAGACTATAGGAGAGACGTTGAACCAAAGAGTAGAACAAAACCAGCCAGCAGGTCCCTCAAAGACGATCGAAGACATCAAACCGATCGAAAGGAGGAAATATCTCCAACCAAAGGGGTGTTGTTTTTCACAAAGAATCCAAAGTCCGTTCTGACGGAGGGGGACTTGTTGACAGTAAGAGGCAAGTACAAAATACCAGTCTCGATCGAAATACTCTTACCTTATCCAAGAAAGCAAGCAAATACACAAAACGACAACTGGTTTTGTGTATACACTAAATGGTTTGAACTCAGCCTTCGACTGCTGATTTTGGATTTTATGATCGAGATCATCAGCCACTTTTACATTTTCATGACTCAGTTTATGCTAAACGGGGTTCGACTGCTCATCGCCCTCATGGTCTTGATAAAAAAGGCTGGAATCAACTTCGACATTTACGATTTCCTCAAATGCCACTATCTAAAGCCAACAGCAAAAATTTGGGCCGCTTCTACCTCATGTACAGGCAGTCGAAGTAGCTCATCATAGAATTTATAAATGCAGATAGGCATTGGGAAGAGCGTTACTTCTTTATGTCAATTAACCACAATTCCTTTGAATTAACTACTTGATTTCCTTTTCCATTTGCTTTCAGTCATATTGGTAAGTATCATTACATCATATATTTCAAACAGTAATTCCAATTAATCATAAGCAATCTCTTTTCCTTGCAGATTACAAACTGAATCACCTGGCTCCATCTGGCGAAAGGTTCCAATCGAGGTTGGACGCATTGTTAGCTTTGAAGGGACAAACTTGGGTTGAAACCTCACAGCCTGATTGACTCTGGAGGTCTTCGATTTGGAAGAGATTTAAAGAAATCCCCATAGGTATTCCTATCCGATTTTCAAAATGAGTCGATTGGGTCTTTGTATGTCGCGATGCACTTCAACGGCTATACGGTCCATCAAAATATATAACCCTTATCTGACGAGGACGTTCATCCCACAGAAGCCGCATTGTCAGCCATGAAGTTAACACTGCCATCGGTTGGTGAGGTACGAAAGAAGAGAGCCATAGAAAAAATGACGAAGAAAAGAAAGGATTCTGGTGAACCATCAGCTGTAAAAGAGGCAACTCCTCCAATCTCGTCTGATCTTCCACCTCCTCCTTTCGATATATAGCCCCCACCGTCGAAGAAAAGAAAGAGTAGTAAGGCCTTAAGTTTGACCAGGGAGCAGAACAAGTGATTCCCGAGAAGACCCTTGGCGTCCCAATAGACGTTAGTATCATGCAAGACAGGGAGGCCATGACAAGAGCGGCCGTAAATTTTTACTTTGACAAAGATGAGGAGATCCGTGGTGGGAAGTCATTCGCTTGGCTCTACAATAAATCAACTACAATGACGGGACAGGTTGGTCCTCAATGCATGTTTGATTCTATTTACTTAGATCGCATCGTTCAATATTGAAATCCAATCGTGTAGACTCTTCTACTTAATAATCTGTTCGCGAACAAGGCTGCTCACAAGTACGAGCAAGAAGTGCTGAGAAGCAGAAAGCTTGAAGAAGAGTTAAAGAAGATGAAAGCTGAGAGGGACAACAAATAGAAAGAGCTCCATATTGTGGCCGACGCATTGAAAGGTCGAATGAGAAGGTGTTAAACCTATCTAGTAGCCTTCAACTTTCCAAAGAAAGACTCGACGTCTTTATAAAGAAAGTGACCGCAAAAGACGAGGACATCAAAGAAATCAAGGAGCAGCTGCTCAAGGTCCACGATACTTCTTCCTTGAAGGCACGACTAGAGACCTTCATAGAATTTAAATCAGGCCAACTCAGCATCGAAACAATCGACAAAGAAATCAAGGAGCTCCAAGAATTGCTATCGACAGATGATCAAAATGTCCAAGTCGAATCGGGCACAAAGATGTTCCTATTGAGCCTCTTGCCCCTGAGTCTGATGCTACTTCAATTCTAGCTAGTAAAAATGCTGAGCCTCCAATCGTCGAGTTGACCGAGGCTGAAGATGCTCAACTTGCAAAGAGGGGGGATCCTTAAGAGATTTTATGTCTAAACTGTCATTTTTGCTCTCTTTGTATCAAACATTTTATTCCATCCAAGAAAACTTCAAATTGATTTTATATATAAACTCTTGAATTCAGCACTTGATTGACTATGCTTTCATACTGTATGCATCGATTAATCTCTTGTTAACCGAAAAGCAATCAGACCATTAACGTGATAAATAGAAGTATGCAATACAAAGGGATCGTCATAATACAGAGCCACATAAATAATGTTATGATATTAGACTCTTAGAATCGATCGGACTAAGCATGGCTTTAGGTCAAGAAAGATCCTCAAGATCAAGGGCTCGAATAAAGTTACAATAAAAATGTAAAACCGAACTCTAGGAGTTGATCGAGTTTTCTTAATCTTATTAGCCTCGATTACGAAACCAATTAGTGAGCTCGCTTTTGGATCAAATTGATTGAGTTTGAACCATAATAAGGCATACTAATTGAACTAATCGAATCCAAAAGCTGGCCATGAAGATCGCCATAGAGAATGGTTAGCTTGATACAGCCAAATCCAAAGCCGAGCCATTAAGATGGCAAAGAAAGGGCATACGGATCAGGCTGATCAGATCCGTAGCCATGAAAATGGCAAGTTGAAAGTGTACAAACCAAGTTGGTCGTATCCATGATAAAGCCACGAGAATAGAAAGGCAAAAAGTTTACAGATCGAGTTGGTTGGATCAGAAGTTGAGCCATGAAGATGGCAATGTGAGTTCAGATCGAACTGTTCGAGTCTAAAGATGGCAATGTGAGAGTCTGAATTGAGCTAGTCAAGTCCAAAGTTAGAGCCATGGAGATGGCAATGTGAGAGTTCGGATTGAGCTAGTTGAGTTCGAAGTTATGCTATAAAGATGGCATTTCAGGACTTCAAATCGAGCTAGTCGAGTCCAAAGTTGAGCCATAAAGATGGCATTTCGAGACTTCAGATCGAGCTGGTCAAGTCTAAAGTTAAGCCATGAAGATGGCATTTCAAGAATTTAGATTGAGCTAGTTGAGTCCGAAGTTGATTAAAAAAATTTAGCCGTATTTCCTGAGGAAAGAACTTGTCAATTTTTATTTTGAGGAAATAAAATTCAAAATAATAATGTAGCTACACTCATTTATATCGTAAACGAGCTGCCTACGTACCCTATGTATGAGGATCAAGCCAAACGTAGTTCAATTACATAAAGTAAAATAAAAAAAGCTAAATGTAATACTTCCTCAAATGATTTGTGTTTCAGCTCTTGGTAATGAGGGATCCATCTGGCTTTTCTAACTTGTATACTCCGTCTCAAACAACTGACCATATTCGATAAGGCCCTTCCCAATTAGCTTCCAATTTTCCAACGTTTGCTTCTTTTGTATTCTAAAAGACTTTTTTGAGCACAAGCTCTCCTTCCCTAAACTTTCTAAGCTTGACCTTCTGGTTGTTATATATGCCTGTGGCTTGTTGGTAGCAACCTAGGCGATAGAAAGCCTTGTCCCTTCTCTCGTCTATCAAGTCTAGTGTATCCTGCATCATCTCGTCATTTTTTACTTCATTCAGAAGAGAATAATCGACTCGAAGATCTTGGGCGACTACCTAGGCAGGAATAACGGCTTTTGTTCTGTATACAAGTGAAAAGGGAGATTCGTCGATTGCCCTTCTCAGATTCGTTCGATAGGCCCATAACACCATTGGGAGTTCCTCGACCCAACATCCCTTTCTTGCCTCTAGTTTCTTCTTTAGATTCTTCATGATCATCTTATTCGTTGCTTCTACTTTTCCATTTCCTTGTGGGACCTTGGTGTTGAGAAGCTTAAAATAATGTCCCAATCACGATAGAACTTCTTAAAGGATGATGAGATGAACTGAGAGCTGTTGTCAGTGACGATCTTTCTTGAAACTCCAAATGGGTAGATGATATTCCTCTAAATGAATCTTTCGATATCTTATTCTTTAACGTCTACAAAAGCTTTAGCTTCGACCCATTTTGAGAAATAATCTATGAGGACAAGCAAATACTTGACTTGTCTAGGCGTTGGAGGAAGCGGTCCGACTACATCCATCAAGTACTTCATGAAAGGATAGCGAACTAATAAAAGAAAGCTCTTCTGCTGGTTGGTGCATAATGGGAGCATGCCTCTGGCAGCTGTCGCATTTGTGAGCGAAGTTGTTGTTGTCATTTTGCATTATAGGCTAGTAGAATCCTTATCTCTTTACCTTGTTGCATAGTGATCTCCCACCTGAATGATTTCCGCATGATCCTTCGTGGACTTCTCGAATGACTTTCTCAACTTCGTCTTCCCCAAGACATCAGAGATAAGGTCTTGTGAAAGAATGCCTATAGAGTTTCCCATCGATCATACAGTATCTTGCAGCTTGTATTTTGATCTTTTTTGCAGTCTGCTTGTCTTCAGGAAGCCAGCCATCACTGATATACATTTGAATGGGTGTCCTCCAATCGTTTCTTAGGTCAACATAATTCGTGTTCTCGATTGGCATAATACTCAGGCTGTCAATTCGCTCTAAAGGGATTATTCTCCTTTCGCTGACTTCAACTGCCAATCCAAAAATTGCAAGTGCATCGGCTCTAGAGTTTTGTTCTTGCGATACATGTCTTATTTCAAACTGGTTGAACTGAGCCTTGAGCTTGGAGACTGAGCCCAGATAAAGGAGCATCTTCTCATCTCGTGCTTCGAACTCTCTGTTCACCTGGTTGACGATCAATGAGGAGTCGCTTTCAACGACAAGTCTAGTAGCCCCCAGTACGACAGCGAGCCTTATACCAGCAATCACAACTTCGTATTCGGCTTCATTGTTGGTAACTCTAAAGCCTAATCGAAAACTCTGCTCGATTTCTTCTCCAGTTTGGGACTTTAAAACCACTCCTATTTCTGACCCTTTCTCATTACTCAATCTGTCGACTTGTATAATCCATATGTCTGATCCATATCCTTTAGACTTGTGTGTCAATTCGACAAAAAAATCTACGAGCACCTGTGCTTTTAATGCTATCCGAGGTTTGTATTCGATGCCAAACTTTTTCAGCTCAACCGCCCATTTTGTCATTCTGCCAGAGACATTCGGCTTGTGCAAAATTACTCTCATCAGGTATAATGACAACACCACAATAGTGTGGTTTTAGAAGTACAGATGTAGTTTTCGAGCCAACATGACGAGCGCTAGTGTGAGCTTTTCAACGCGGAGTATCTCCTTTCAACATCCAACATTGTGTGGCTCACGAAGAATACTAGTTTTTAGACCATATCTTCTTCTCAAACAGGGGCCGAACTTACCGCCGTCCCTAAAACTGCCAAGTACAAGTAGAGCGGATTGCCTTCTTTTGGCTTCAACAGGATCATTCCACTCGAACTTCATGTTCTTCTAAGCTAATGAAAAAAGGAAGACATCTGTTAGAGCATCTAGCAATGAATCGACTTAGTGCAGCTACTCAACCAGTTAGTTTTTGAATTTCATGCTTGGTTCTTAGAGAAGGCATCATTTGGAATGCTTTAATCTAATCAGGATTTGCCTCAATTCCACGCTTCATGACGAGATACCCCAAGAACATGCAGCTCGCCACTCCAAAAGTGCACTTCTCTGGATTCAGCTTCATACCATATTTTCAAAGAACATCGAAGTATTCTTGCAAATGCTGAACATGAAGATAAGCCTACAAAGACTTAACCAACATGTTATCGATGTAAACTTCCATGTTCTTATCAATTTGTTGCTGGAACATCATATTGACAAGTCTCTAGTAAGTTGCCCCCGTGTTCTTTAACCTGAAGGGCATGACTTTGAAACAAAAGATCCCCTACTCAGTTATAAATGTAGTATTCTCCTAGTCGTTTGGGTACAGAAGTATTTGATTGTAGCTAGAGAATGCATTGAGAAAACTTAGAATCTCGTAGCCTGCGATTGCATCAACAAGTCGATCGATGTGCGGCAACAAATAACTGTTCTTTGGGCAAGCTTTGTTCAAATCAGTGAAATCAATGCACATGTGTCATTTCCCATTCTTCTTCCTCACAATTACCACATTAGCGAGCCAATCGGGATACTAGACAGGGTGTATAAAGCTGGCCTCGAGTAATCTCCTCAATTTGTCTTTCACTACATTATTTCGCTCGATTCCAAGCTTTCTCCTCTTCAGTCGAACGAGCTTATGGTCTGGATCGACATTCAGTCGATGCAAGATTATGCTTGGGTCGATTCTAGGCATATCTGTGTGAGACCACGCAAAACAATCAGCCTTAGCTCTAAGAAAATCAATTATTTAGGATTTTATAGCCGTATCGAGCTATGACCCGATCTTCATTGTACGCCTTTTGTCTTGCAGATTGATTTGGACTTTGTTAAGTTGCTCTAAAACTGATTTGATGCAACTATTGTTGCTGGTCTCGTTCCACTGAGTCGTCTGTAATTGCTATAAAGCCTTTTTTTACTTCATAGCTGTGACATAAAAGCTCCTTGCTGCCTCCTGGCTTCCTCGAATCTCCTGAATACCTCACTTCATCGGAAACCTTATTGTTTGGTGGTACGTCAAAGGGACTACCTTCAGGGCATGTATCCAAGGCCATCCCAAAATGATATTATGCCCCGAAGGGCAATCCATGACTAGAAAACTGGCCAACTTATCTTCCCCCACTGCATAAACTAAAAGCTTGATTCTTCCTATGGCCATTGTTGCTTCACCATTGAAACCTACCAACGATGTTGGGGATTTTTTGATTTCCTCTTCGTCGATTTCCATCTCTTTTAGCATTGAGAGGAATAGGATGTTGGCTGAGCTTCCATTGTCAACAACTATTCTGCTTATCTCGTAGTTTGCAATCTTGAGTTTTATAACAAGGGAATCATCATGCGAAGAATCAAGCCCAAACACATCATCACTGTGAAAAGAGATAACATGCTTATCGTGTTTGTTGTCGAATGAACTGACAGTCGCTTGATTCGTTTTCCTTTGATGCGCCTTCATCTGATTGACGGAATCACCGCTAAAAATTAAGCCTCCACAAATGGCTCCATTTACCTTCCTGACTGGTGGTGGTGATGGCGTCTTCTCACAGGCTTGGTTGTCTCTTCGTTCTCTTCGCTCTTTGTCGAGCCCATATATTTTCTTACCCTGTTCAAAGAGGTACACTCTCAAGTGCCCTTTCTTGAGAAGCTCCACGATCTCGAATCACAAGGCTTTGCAATCAACCATCAAGTGCCCCATGTCTCGATAAAACTCGCAATATTTTGACTGGTCGCATGAACGGCTTGGTGCCATTTTGCCCGGCCATCGAATATAATCTTTTCCTTCGAGCTGAGCAACTAGTTGGATGGTGATATGGTAAGGGATATTTTGGGGGCGATAACAGCCACGTGGTTGATCTGTTGGAAAAATAATACGCAGCGAAATTTTAAAAATTTTAAATCAAAGTGTTTTCCAAAACACAAGTTTGACATGCTATATGTATAAATTAACCTAATCTTACTAACCTTGTATTCGCCGAAAAGCTCTCGAAATCTGTGTAGAAAAGTAACATTCCAGAAAAGCCTCAACCAACTAGTCTTCTTTGCTATTCTCTACCCACGATCGGAGTGAGTGTAGGCTCACATGTACAGCTCTTCCTCAAGGTGACTCTCCTTCCAATCAATTGAGAGAACCCAAAGCTAGTGTTCGTGATTTGTGAACAAAAACTTTCAGGGAGTTTTAGATTCTCACCAGTAGAGTATCACTCTTAATCTCTCAATCGATCTAAATAACTCATTAGACTCACTACCTATTTATAGAGGTTGGGTCTAGGGTCATTCCTTATCACATAAGGTCTCAAAAATTCGAAACAGAATCAAATTAGGGTCAATATCGGATAAGATACGCAAAAAAACGCGTAAAAACGCGCGATTTTTAATTCCCGCATAGGCAGGCCGAACTTTTTCATAGGCAAGCCGAACTTGCCTGATCAGCAGGCCGAACTTTAGAATTGGCATGCTGAACTGCCGAAATAAAAATCACGTGAATCTTTTATTTTTCACCCGAGATTCTATAGGATAAAGCCTCAGTTTTAATTCAAATAACCCAATAGAAAAGTTATCTAATTAAAATAACTTTATCTAGATAATCTCTAAGAAAATAAATAGATTCCTAATAATTCTA
>CAMOHE010052225.1:405-15443 GCA_946598075.1 Artocarpus hirsutus
TATTTTCCTTACACTGTATTATTCCAATACCGTATAATTTTCATGTTATTATACGATATTCTTCCTTAATTTGCACTTTCATCTCAATTTAATCCTTAATTTAATGCATTTTCAGTGCATTAAAATTTCGGGTCGTTACATTGCAATGCTCATCCAATCAATCTGTGCGAGGATTAATAATATCCAACTATAAATTTTCTCCCTTGATAGTAGGAATATTTTTCCAAATGATATTACTTGTAAGGATTTTCAAAATATGTATTTTACACCCAATATGCCTTTTGAGTTAGTGAACTTCTAGTTCGTCGTAACAATTTTTTTTTCATAATTATCTTATTACAACTTAGAAGAGAAATTAGAAACAAGTTTCCAATATATCCACAAAAGTAATAACATATACCCTCATGAATGTCTCTCTAAGCATAAAATCAAACATAGTGCAGAAACATCTCATATCCTTTATAGGTACTATGATTATGTTTTCTTTTCATAAATATAATGACAATACCATGGGAATTTATATCATCAATAACAAACATTTAGTTCATGTACTCAACAAATTAAATATCACAATCAATTTCTTATTAATCACTAGGCTATGAAATAATAAAATACCATTATTACTTCAATGTATTGCATGTATGTGATCTTTTCAAATAATTTTGTCTCACAAACTTTTTAATTTTCTTTTTTGGTCACTTTTCCCCTTCTAGTGGTTATATTCAACTTTCTCAAAGTTGGAGAATGCTTGAATCATAATATCATGTTGTGCTCAATTAAATGAACTTGAATAAAACAAAGAGGAGACAACCAATAGCTCAACTCTTTCTTTAGATTTTTCTCCATTTAGGCTTTATAAGATCACATTTATATTTTGAATGCTCTGTAGATATATTCTTCATGGAGGCACCACTATAGCCTTTTCATATACCATAATAATATTCTTATAACAAACAGATGAGAATTTTTCCCTTGAATTAGGCTTAGTATTAGCATTTAGACATACAATAAGTACATACCAAAGCCTTTCTTTGTCACATGCCAAGTGACTGAATTTGATTATTCATAGAAGCAATATTACAAACTTTTTAATTTCTCTTATCAATACATTTTTTTTCACTTTTCAATCGTACTTTATGGCTTTCTTTGACAACGGGGATATTGAGAAATTTTAAAAATACCATAGCTGTTAGATTTGCATTCACTTAGAATATGCAAAAATAATTAGACAAAATATATGTTCATTTCATATTATATATTGTCAATACTAGAAGACCATATCTAATATAAATCACATTTTTACTATTTCACTATAATTGCATCAATAATTGCAATAATATGCCTTCATTTCATAGAATATGTAGAGCCAATTAGCCAAAATTAATGGCTCTTTAACTATGGGCTCAAAAATTAAGTGTAATACAATTTACATTCATGTCAATATAAGTTTCAAATATTAGCTACAAAGTATTTTTAGCTTCTTACAAATGATATAAACATATAAAAACATCAAAACATATTGTAAATGAGTACAAATTAGACAAATATTGTGCTAATAAAACAAATGAAATCTTAAACCAAACAATACCATTTGATATATAAAAGTTTTTGTACTAAAAAAGGAATTTAATAGTAATAACATAACATGTTTATTTATACAATTATCACATTCAAAACACATTTATACAATTACAATAGATGAATTGACATTTATGATTATAAAGTACGATCAATTTCTTGACTTTAAAATAACCAAATAAAAGAAAATAATGATTGTATTTTCATGGCCATCGAATCAAAATAAATAATGATAAAGAAATTTTATAAACTAATATGGTTTGCAAAAATGCAAAAATAATAATAAAGTAGGAAAAGATTTTCCATAAGCAATACAAGATAAGCTCTCAAAGTAATAAAAAAAATATATTACTCACTACTCAAAGTGAATGCATAAAGAGCATAGCCAAACAATAGTTGTATAGATATAATATGAAAGCAGATGTCAAAATCTCTATAAATTTCTTCAATATATATAATTACAACATAACATCCAGAAAGTGATAATAACTAACATTCAAGATCTTTTATTTGTAACATATATTCAAGCATGAAATCATAGGATCCGATAAAGCATTTTTATTTTTAAATAATAGTGTATAGAGTTGTATTGGATATATAATAGACACAATAATCATATGAAGTATGTATTACATGTTCATCCTTAAGATGTAGTTAGGATATCATGAAGAATATTTAATACACGTCGAAGACAAAGTACTAACATCTGAGATGATCTTCAAATTTGTAGAATTTCAAATGCCCCTGCAATAAAAATGGTTAGAGACTCGTTCTGATAACGTGTTATAAAACAAACACAAAAAATTGAATTGCAAAGCATAAAATAGAGAAACATAAGAAAAATAGAGAGAAACAATTTTATTTTTCATCGTCTCATATTATGTATAAATACAAACTCTTAAAAGCCATATATATAGGTCAAGAATCATAATGTAGAAGAAGCTAAAAGCTATGAGTTACAACAATAAAATATTACTAATGGAGTGTTAATTGGGGGTTATATGAAGGTTATTAAGTACCAAACATCAATGATAATCAAAGAAAAAATAATACAATCCATAAACATGTTAGGAATATAAAGATCCACATTAGTAAACTATAATTTATTCATAACATCTCTTATATACATTTATGGACTTGTATTTGAAAAATTTTTGTATGGCCCTGCAGAAAAGAGAACCAGCTTTGTTGGACAACCTCGTACAGGCCACCGCTATGGCTCCCTTTTTTGTGCTGTTGGACGTTATTTATTGAGAACGTGTTATAAACTGCTAATATTTTCCTTAGAAAAACTTTTTCTCATTTCCTTAATTAACGTTTTGAGACTTACATGGAAATTTGCTTATAATTTGACCACTTCTATCTGCTTTAGGCTCTGCCCACCCCATGTGAGAGGCTGAGGCCCCTGCGCTAGGGGTTGAATAGAACTGCTCATTTCCTTATCGTTTGGAGACCTACATGGAAATTTGCTTAAAATTTGACCATTTCTCTCTGCCTTAGGCTCTCCAGAACTTGTTCCATTATGAGCCGTACCCTGGTTTCCATGCGACTGTACAAGCAAAGGTTGAAGCTGAGATCAGTGAATGGAAAAAGAAGAAATAGAAATTGATTTCATAATAATCTGTTGTGGGCTTTGTTTCAGTGACAATGATAATTTACTCACTCCAAACGAATGGGATAAATCAAAATATGAATTGTTCTTCCTTTTGGGTGAGAAGCTTCAATAAAACCGTGTTATGAGATTTTGCTTTTTTTGAAGTGATAAATCTTCTTCTTATCATTTTTTTTAGCTCGCTTTAGGCTTTATCAAAGGGAAATTTATAAGTAAAACTAATACCGCAATCTTTGACAAACAGCACAAGTGATATTAGTCACATGTTCACGAGTGATATAATATGCGAGCTTTATAATTCATGTTACATGAACCATAACAGGAAGAACAAATTTTACAAACATATATTATCTTTATTAAATTTTAGAAGTCCTTTGTCAATTTCAAGGACCAAAGTCAAAATTAAAAGTTCAAAGACTAAATGTCACAAAGGATATAGTTTAATACGTAACAGTGCTAATAAATCTATCATATGTGAACGACGAGGTCAGAATCTTATTTTAGAGAAGCATGAACTATAATAAAATTTGGATTGAAGGATATATTAATACTTACTTTTAACACATTATAATTGTTAACCATGGAGTTTTTAACTTCATATGATATTGCATAACAATCTTATTATCATGTGTTGCCCTTTGAAGTTTTCTAGATTTGGGCAGTGATTGCCTATTCCCCAAATTAGAGATTTCAAAAATAACAACTAAAAAACAGTAATATAGAATCAGCAATTGCTCAAAACTTGTTTTTTTAATTTATAAATTTCAACTTAAGGATCGGAAACCATTGAAAACGACATGCAATACGTATGAGGTGACAAATTCCAAGCGCGTGAACGCTGTTTAGGTATTTCATTTTATACGCATGGTGCAGTCAATCTTTCTTTTCTACATACCAGTTGAAAAGCATGTGTTTTGCGCGAGTGTATTAAACATATTAACAAAAAAAATAAAAATTTAAAAAGAAAAAACAAAAAAATAATAAAAAAAAACATTTTTGAACAAAAAAAATGTTTTTTAGAGATAAAAAATGTTTTTTAGAGAAAGGTTCCTGGCAGATAAAAGAAAAAAATATTTTGAAAAACAAGAAAAAAATGTTTAGGCTGGAAAACAAAAAAAAAAAGTTTTATAAAAAAACGACAAAACGTTATAAGTTTTGAACGTCTTAAGAGCACCAAGCAAAACTTATTCTTACTTAAAAATTAAAGATATATATACTCAGTTTTATTGCCATCTCCTAAAATATTCTTGTTTCCTCCTCCTTCTCTTTCTCCTCCTTCTTTTACAAGACGTGTCAATGGTGACTTACCGGAGGCGGCAACCTTATAGGAGGCCATCGTCGATTCAACTTCCAAGTTCCGACAATTGAGATCTTCACCAGCTTTCCATTATCACAGAGAACAACGTTCTTCAGGTCCTTTTCGTTTTCTAACCTTATATACGTGTGTACATTTATGAATCCGTGTGTGTGTGTGTGTGTGTGTGTGTGTGTGTGTATGTTTTTAATTTGGCGTGTAAAAATCATGAAATCATATTGTTCATATGCTATGGTGATTGTTTGTTGGTCAGGAGGTTTAGGAATGTGACGTGCTTTTGGAATTGTCATCACTCATGAGTTCACGTATTGCATGTCGTTTACAATATGGTTTCTGATTTGTCTTTTTCCTTGAGTATTGAAATCTGTAATTAAAAAATAGTATTAAACAAGTTCTGATTCCACTTTATTAATTGTTTTTAGGGCTTGTTTTTGTTTCGTTCAGATCAGTCCACTTGTCTTTTAAAATAAAATATTGGTCAGAGCAAACAGATTTCTAGATCTTAAAATAAAAGTAAAATGGAATTTTTTTTTAAATTAAGGAAATAATGTACTTGTAATCCAATGGGAAATATATTGCTTGTTTGTAGGACATGAAGATCAAAAGTCTAACCTAAGCCCTTTAAATATGGCAAAACGTTGATCATATTTTTAAAATATAAATATATATATATATATATATGACTATTTTCACTGGCGATAGTGAATTTTTAACAATGTGAAAAAATATTTTTCGGTATATTTTCTTTTTTTGAAGCAGGAAAAGAGACAATGGGGGTGATTTGCAACTTGCCTGCAAGACACTACAGCTGGTAATGAGTGAGTTTCGAGTGTCTTGTCTTTCCTTCTTGCATTCTTCAAAAACATGGGTAAAAGTCTTTTTTTTTTTTTAAGTGATAAACTAGACAGTGAGACAAGATGTGGCCTTTTTATGACGCAACTGAAGTACCTCTTTAATCAAATTTAAATTTAAACCGCATAAAAGCAGAAACAAACTTTTTGTTTTCTATTTATTTATAGGACGCCCAACTTTCTTTATTGAGGACCAAATATATATGCTTCAGGTTGAAATTCCTTGAATAAAATAACACAAATTGATCGCTTCCTCAAAAAGATTATTGCCATGGAGCTTAATTTGATGCCACATAAGGACGTAGCTTCCACCGGATGGATTGAGGCAAGATTCTGTTATAAGACAAGAATGATATATATATATATGTTACTTAACAATAAAATGGATAACCTTAACAATACAATGGATAAGGTTAATGTTTTGCGTAGATAAGTAGTTCCAACTATATAGTTTAAAACGTAACAATGTAAAGTTCTCATATGTTATAGTATAAAGTTAAAGTCTGCTACAGTGTAAAACTCTCACATATAGTATGTAGTTTCAAGCATTTTTCTAAACACCTTATAAAAGGGAGATAGGGAGATAAGAGTAAAATTTGATAAGCTTTCCTCAATAATATTTATGTTACTCATCTCGTGTTTCTTTTTTTTTATCTTTCCTGTCCTTTTTCATTTTCTTCAAATAATATTATAGTCATGACTTCTATTTTATTATAAGGAAAAAAAAAAGTCTCATTCAATAGATCCCAATGCGAAAACATTGACTTTGCCATGCATAATTAGATGCCTAAGACGGCTTCAAACGTGAAAGTTGTTATGTTCTGTTCCATTCATCAACAACGCGTGCAAGGCAAGCGAGCATTTTGTCTCTCACAATATATAGCTCCTTTACACCTTTTATTATGGGTTTTGAACCCTTCCAAATGACCACTTTTTGTTAGAATATGGTGATTTGAATTCAGTTTGGCCCGACTTGAAAAACTTGTGGTGTGACAAGTTGTGATGAAAAAACAAAAATGAGATTTTTTATGATATTTTTGTGGTGGTAGTGGAGGGATCAGGCCGATAGGCCCGATCTCGTAGTTCATCACTAATCTTGCTGGGGGTGCGGGGGCGGAGCCCCCGCGGTACGGACCTTTATTGTTGGGCCGTTTAGTTTATGTTTTTGGGCCTTTAGGGTTTTGCCTATACCTATATATATATGATGTATTGCGTTAGGGCTTGATGATTAGCAAATTTTGAGCCTCCCTAGCGTCTCCATTGTAATCTTTACGAGTTTAATGATTTTCTTCTCCTTTGCCCGTGGTTTTTTTTCGTTTTGAGTTTCTACGTAAATTTTGTTTGTTTTTGTTCTTTGTTTCTATCGCATTAATTTCACAACACTTTTTACACTAGGATTCGGTCGTTGAGTGTAAAAATATATTTAAAAAAAGATCATTTTCCCAATTTCGTTTTAAGGTTAGCCATTTTAGAAAATTCCTCGATGAGGAAAAGCAAACTTTGGAAATTTTAGAAATTTTTTTTCTAAATCGAAAAATTCTTTTGTAATCATGAATTGGTAATTAGATGGGTTGCTGTGTTAAGCTCAATATAGAAAGCCGAGTGCTTTTCCAGATCAAACAATCCAATCTTCCTCAAGAGAAAATAATTCTGAGAAAATCAGAAAGAAAGGGAAATTTTGTGGGATGTGGAGGAACAGGGTTTAATTTTTGCTTTTTCATTACCGTACGTTTTGGTCAAATGAGATGAAAATTAGGGGCCGCTTTAGAATTTTTAGGGAATCAAGAGCAGAAAAGAAAATGATTTGTAATAAAGAGCATATTACAAATAGCATGCTCTTTTACTCATTTCATGGCTGTCTCCCAAAACATTCTTCTTCCTCTCCTCCTTCTCCTTTCAAGATGTGTCCAATGGCGACTTGTCCGCGGTGGAAACCTTATCGGAGGTCACTGTCTAGAGTTGAATCAACGATGGCCTAGAACAAAGTCGCTTCAAATAAGGTTGCCATGGGAATTGGACGTTGTTGTTCTTTGTGATGATGGGAAGCAGTGAAGACCATCTTTTTTATAGGATGTTTGAAGCGATGGTTTAAATTATTAGTTTAAACTATAGTATAAAGTTTTCATATGTTATAGTTTTGAAATCTAAATTGATGGTTTAAACCACTCTCCTAAACACTTTGAAATTGAATTGACAACAACCTCCTATAAAGTCTCCACCTCGGATTGGGTTGCCATTGAACTCATGATCTTGTGAATGGAGGAGGGGGAAGAAGAAGAGCAGAAGAAGAAAGTCTGCTTTAGGGGACAACAGTAAAACGAACAAGGTAAACAAGTGTGCACTATATACAGTGACAAAGCCACAATATGTTTTGTTAAGAAGGCTAATGAGTAATAACTACTATAGACAATTAAAAAGAATAATAATTACTAATATTTCTATCATCCTCGACAAGTTTTAATCAGTTAATTGTCATTTATTCTTTGACTTCCTGATCACAATTGATAGAATAAATACCAATAAAAGAAAATGATAAATGAACATATACACTTTTTGGTTTAGGGATACAACTCACTATAACTTTTTAAAATTAGATAAATGGTCGTTTATCAATGATAAATTTAAGTTTATCGAATTTAATACTAATAAACTCGAGAAGTTTATCAGATACATTTAATCTATCATTGATAAACTCGTCAAATTTATCATGGATAAACTTGAGTTTATCGAGTTTAATACTAATAAACTCAATAAGTTTATTAATTAAACTTAGTTTATTACTAATAAATAGTTACTTGTCTAATTTTAAAAAATTATGGTCATTTATTTTAAAAATGCCATAAAAAAGACCATCTAACCTAATTTCTTATTTTTATGTTATCTCAACTATTTTGTGCAACTTCATCCTGAACATTATTCACTAAAATATAACACATTTGAATAAAAAATGTATATATAAAAATCCAGTCAAGACATATTTGATGGAATTTATGATATGTACTAAGAAACCCTTTAAATATGAAGTTTGTCAACATCAATAAAGTTAAATATATACACTAGTGAAAAAAAATCCATAAATCATTTCAAAAAAATCCGTACATAGGAATATTAGAGAAAACAAATAAATAAAATTGATTTAATAAACAATCCAATCTATTAGGAAGAGAAGGTTTTTGTTAATCTAGGGATATTAGTTGGACTTTGGTTTAAAAATAATAATTTTTCATTGTAGTAGGAAAAATCAAGTTTATATATATTTTTTATTTTGGAACTGTATATAATTTTAGTAGAAATATCTTTAGATATGTGGTGTGAATAAGGAATGCACTATTCCTTTTTTAGTCGTTTAAAGTGCACCGTTTTAGTGATTTGGACCTTTTTCTTAATTTTTTTTACTTTTTTCTTTATTTATTATTCTTATTATATTTTTTCCTCTTTCTTTCTTTCGCTTTGTTTTTTTTCTTTGATTTCATTTGCTTACTTGGGTGTTTGGCACATTGGTCCAAACATTGTAATATGTAAGAGTTTTTTTTTGGTAATTTGTGAGAACTTTACATTATTCTTAGTTCAAATCAATTTTAAACTAATCTATCAAACAACTTTAGATACCTTTAAACCCACTTAAATCTCTCCTTCTTTTTAATTCCACTATTTTCATGCTTTACTTTTTTACTTTCTTTTTTAGATCTATTTTCTAGCATTGAATAATATAAATAAGTATGGCAATGGAACAGGATGAGGCAGATATGATTCTCTCATCTTTATATCCTACTCTCTTTTCGTCTCCTATCTAAAGAGTTATTTTCATACCTTACCTATTTACCCATTAAAAGCTAAAAAATGTCATTATTAAAACTCAAAGCAAATTCTATCATGTTAATCATATAATTTAATAACAGTCACTAACGCTTTTAAAAAATTGAAAAAAAAAATCTAGACTCCAACACTTAAAAACTAAGTATGTAAGGCAAACCAGACATTAAAACACTAAAAACATTTTTTTCTTAATATACGATGGTATTCTATAGTTAAGTTGAAAGTTACAATTAAAAATACAAAAATATATATTAGGACCAAGGATTGTTTTTTTTAGGGTGCTTAACCTTTTTTCCTAATTTAAGTGGTTTTACTTTTTTTTTCCTTTTTTTCTTTTTAAATAAATTATTTTTTATTTTTTCGTTCTTTATTTTTAGCTTATTTTGTTTATTGTAGCGTCTTACATTCAACATTCTTCTGCCTTTTCCTATTTTGTTCCTCCTTTATTTTCTCTTTATTTTAGATTTATTACTTTTTCTCATGGAATTCTTAAAACTCCAATTTCAACTTTCTTTTTGGAATATTTTCTTTGTTTACAACCAATTCTGATTTCTATTGTGGTTAATTTCTTTTCATTATTCTCATGCTCAAATTAGTATGTGTGTGCGACTTTAGTTTCTCTAAAATAAAAAGCTAAATTAAAAATTTACTTAGCTTATTAAATATTCAATTTTACTCCTTAATTAATAAACTGACTGTTTTAAGAGAGAATCTAATACAAAAGGTATATAGGGGCCTTAAAAGATAAAATAATAAAAAAGCAATTTTGAAAAAAAAACTAAAAAGAAAAATATATATTTAAAATATAATATAAAAAATTGTTTCACATCCTATTTTTTTTCCTTTTTAAAGTATATATTTTTTAATTTGTTTCTTTTACTTATTTTTCCTTTATAAGTATAACACCCGAGCATTTTTACTACATTAAAAGTGCATTAAGTTAAGGATTATATTAAGATGAAAAATACAGTTTAAAGAAATATACTGTATAATAACATGAAAAAATTGTACAGTATTAGAGTAATGCAGTGTAAGAATTAGATTGTTTAAGGTCATGTACTATAAAAATTGGACTGTTTAGATTAAAGCAGTATAGGAATAATACTGTTTAGAGAATATGGATGAATAAGAAATGTTATGTTTGGCTTCCAAAAATAAACCAGAGGCAAGTAAAATATTTTACACGGTCTAGGAATATGTTTTTGCACTGATTTTACGACGACAGTATAAAAAAAATGCTGTATGGTAAAAAATTACGCAGTGTAAATTTTTAGACCCTATAAAGTGGACACTCAATTGCATTTTATTGGGCCACCAAGCCATGAAAGGTGGCCCAATCACATTATGCCACATGGTAACCTAATGGATTACTATTAGGATTACCATGAGTCATCATAAGGTATAAGCATGCATTTAATGCAAAATTTGCCAAAAAATACCACTTTCTTCTTCCCTTCACCCATGGCAGCCATGGTTGGACCTTCTCAAAAATTTTCTCAACCCAAATCTTAGCAAAAATAGCCCCAATTAAGTTCAAGAGGCAAAGTTCAAAGGATTTTATCAAGTTTTAAGGTAAAATCCTTAACTTCTTTCAAGGTTTTTCATGGTTTTTCTTGGGTTAAGGAAGAAAAGTTAATTCAAAGCATTTTTGTGTAAGAAATGCTTAGAAAAAAGGTTTTAAAGGAGCTCTTAGAGGGCTGGAAGCACAAAGTATTATTTGGGGTAAGTTTTAAATTTTAAAGTTTTAAAAATTTGTGATTTTTGTTTTAATTTTTATTCCTTTAAGAGTATACGTTTTGAGCAAGTTTTTGGTTGAATCCCATAGAAACATGAATTATGGCATGTTGATATTGTGAAAATTAAGGTTTAAATGTTGAAAATGTTAGTTTTTGTAAAAAGTATTATTTTTGTAATTTTAGTACTAATTTTGCAAAAATAGTGATTTGGCATGAAAATGATTGAAACAAGAGTTGGAACTGCCCTTGCAAGGGTAGAGATGTTGATTAAAAACGGATTTTTACAAAAATACCTCAAAGACTAAATTGAAAGAAAAAGTTTCTTCTCGGTAGAATTGAGAAATGCCCAAAAACACCCCTATACAATAGGAATTTCAAAAAAGTTACTAGGTCTCGACAAAACTATTAGATATTGTAAACAGTTCGTCAAAAATCTCAACCGTTTGTGAGATTTTAATTTTACAAGAATTTGTTAAAATTGGAAAAAATTTTAAAAGGGAAAAAATGTTATTTTTCCAAAGTATTTTGAATATGATACTTTGTGCAAAAATGTTCCTCATGAAAAATGGGGACTAATGGTTTAAAAATATTATTTTTGGTTCTGGGGGTAAAAATGTAAATATTTTTGTATTTTGGGCCAAAACCGTAAATTGTGTGAAACTGAGTTTTCACTAAGAAACATTGTTTTCCTACACTGTTGTAGGCAGTAAGTATCGTAGATGCTAAGTTTTAAAGAATTTAAGGTTAGGTAAGGAATGAATGAAAGAAAAAGAGATTATGGGCAAAATGGTCATTTTGTAAAAATGACCAAAACGTACCCGAAGCCCTCAATATCAGTAAAATGCCCCTTAGCAGGATTTTTTTCGTAACATGTAAGAAATGAAACGTTAAAGTTAAGCAATGGGTTTTATAGAGTTACGAAGTTGACGAAAAACCCGTTAAGCGTAAAATCAACATTATTAAGGAAAGCCGGAGTTGAACATTCTGATTTAGCATAACGTTCTTAGACGAAAAATATTTTGTAATACGTTAAGTAATGAAATCGCCAGTGAGAAAGGAAATTTAATAAGGGATGTTTAAGAGAAAGGAAAGGTAACCCGGTGGGTTACAAGGTTAAAAGGAAAGGTAAACCGATGGTTTATAAAATTAAGTAAAGAAAGTAAATTGATAGCATACCAAGTTAAGTAAAAGGGGAATGAATGTTTAATGTTTATATTTTATTATCAATCGAGTAGATTGATAAAAAGAAAGTTAATTAATAAGTCGGCTGTCGTTTGATCAGGAGATAAGAGGCCGACTAATGAAAGGAAAAGAAACGGAATAGAGAATGCTAGAGCATAATCCGGGTAAGTTTCAAACTCCACCTACAGCATGAAGTAAATAATTTTTAAATATTTTTTGTATATGTTTATAAATGAGTTTGCAATTATTATACAAGTTTCTTTTAAAGTATGTTTGCATTTATTATGTAAAAAGTTTTAAAGATTTAAAGCAAGATTTGCAATGAATTTGTAACTGTATGTTTAAAGTCTATTCGTATATTGATGTGCATAATGTTTTTAAAAGTTCAAGTTATGATTTTCAAAGTATTTAAAGTATGTTTTGCATTTGGATATTGTATAATGTTTTATAGTTTAAGTTATAAGTTTTATGTTGCATTTGCTATGCAATAAGTTGCATTTGTTATGCAATATGTTCCAGAATATAAGTTATAATTTACAAAATGTGTTTGCGTTTTTTGTTGCATGTGTTATGCAATAAGTTGCATTTGTTATGCAATAAATTTTACAGTACAAGCTATGATTTGCAAGTGTGTTTACATATTATGTGATTGCATTTGACGTGCTCACTAAAGTTAATAAGAATGTAACGTAAAGATAAAAAAAAAATATCGTACCAGCCTTTTTATTATGAGGTAATGAAAGTAAAGTTAAAGTTTGACCTCCTAGATGTGAGGTACATGACCTCGATGTTCGATGGTCTCAAGTCTTCGGCAAGAGAAGCATCATGTTTATGATCTCATGATCGATGATGTTGGTATGAACGCTAAAGTAAGATAAGGAAAGTTAAGGAATAAGGATAGAAAGTTAAAGTAAGATAAGGAAAGTTAAGGAACAAAGGATGGAAAGTTAAAGTAAGATAATGATAGTTAAAGAACAAAGGTAGAAGGTTAAAGTAAAAAAAAGAATGTTCATAACACATTTATAATTGAAAGTACATAATTGAGTATAAATAGAAACATGCATTTTAATTTTACTTGTTTTCCTTGTTATGAAATATTTAAATGCTATAGAAAACATTCTGAGGAATGTTTATGTTAAGTGTTTATGAAACATTTTCATGTTTACAAGAAAAGGTTTATAAATGACGTGTTATGAAAAATGTTACAGAAATGCTTTATGAAAACGTTTATGAGAAACGTTTTAGAAATGGTTTATGAAAAATGTTTATGAAATACGTTTATGAAAAAATGTTTCAAGTGAAAGGTTTTTATGAGAAAAGTTTGCAAAGTAGGTTAAAAATGATTTGTGAGAAAATGTTTGAACTTAATGAGCGAAAAAGCTCATAAAAAGTTTCTTCATACTGTAGGTAATTTATGGGTGACCAGTAGGACTTGTTAGAAGAGCTGGGTGCTGCGGAGGGCAGATGCGAAGATTTAGGTATGGATACCACCACAGTAAGTTTCCGCTATTCAAAAGAAATATTTTTCACTATTTAACATAGTGTTTTCAAAGTTTTAAGAAAATCAGAGTTTTTAAGAAATGTTTTTAAAGGTTTACAACATGTTTACAAAATGATTTATTCTCTTATAAAGTTAAGTTTTAACTATGTTTTAGAAAACGTTTCTTAATAAGTTTTAAGAAACGATTTGAAATGGTTTTAAGGGCAAGTGTTGAGCGAGGTCTCAACTTGAATAGCGACAGTGATCGTAATAGTTTCTATGAACATTTTAAAGAATGTTTAGAGGAAGAAAATTTAATTCAGTATTTTTCTTACTAAGTAAGTAAGATTACTGTTTAAGAATGATGTTTACGAAAATAAAATGACTGCCCGAAAAAGCGAGTCCTCGTAATAAGACCCTAACCTATTATATTTTATTTCTATTAATTTTTTTGTATTTTATAAATCTCAGGTAGTTAAGCCAAAAAAGTAATGTTGGTGATAAAATTAAACAAATGCATTTTTTTATTTGTGCAAATAATTTTTTTTGCTTTTTAAAATATTCAAACTATTTTTTTATATTGATTCTTTTCACCCATTATCTACGTTATAATAACTTTAATTACAACTTATTAGGTGCATCGCGTATACTTTAACTAATATCTATAAAGTGCAAACATGAAGAAGTTGAGGGTCTTAAACCCCCTGTCCTTCTTTAGCTCACTTCTGATTATTTGCATCTTTACTCATCTGCGCCATTATTGGTCCTTTTTTTTTAAGAACTCTTATTGAACTCATCTTGTGCTCTCCTTTTTTTTTTTTGTTTTGAAATGGTGCTCTCCTTATTTGTCCTTGTTCATTTTTTTCAGATAATATTACAACATATTACTTAAAATATCATGTTACATCAAGTTAAAGATTATATATATTAGTTAAAAAATGACAACAAGAATTTAACCATGTATTATAATTTTTATATTTGTGTTTGTTAATGTAATATAATATCATTCATCAACACCAAAAAAAAAGAAAGTAACATTTGAAACTTGTGAGTTGAAAGAACGAGTAATTATCTATATTTTACCAGAGAAAAAAAAAAAAAAAGAGTTGAATTCCCGGGAAAAGATTTTGATCCGCCATGCGCGATAACATACCAAAGACGGCTTCAAAGCATACTAGTTGTTATATTCTGTTTCATTCGTCAACTACGCGTGCAAGGCAGGTGAGAATTTTCTCTCTTTCAATATAGCTCTTTTACACCTTTTTATTATTGGTTCTGCTCTGTACTTTTTCATTACCATTTTTTTTTTTTTAATTTTGATTTGATTCCAAAACAAATTCTAAGGCAGCCCCTTTTCATCTCTGCCGCCCCAAAAACAAAGAAAATCAATAACCAAAAACCAAAAATCCCATATCCCACCAAATTTTCTTTCCTCTTCTGATTTTCCCAGAAATTTTTTCTTATGGGA
>CAMOHE010052228.1:0-24509 GCA_946598075.1 Artocarpus hirsutus
GAGGTAGGACTTCTACCCCTTTTCTTTGGTAGCCCTATTTCAAAATGATTTAGGCCAAAAATAGATTTTTATCAAATGTTTTCAATGACAGATTGGGAAATGATTTTATTTAAATATCTTTACAAATGACTGCTTGAGAAATGTTCATTGTGAATTTCATAATGAATATAAATGTTTATATATGGTAAAGAAGAGATGTAATGAACCAAAGAGATATATGTTTATATATATTGCGGGCATGATGCCATATCAGAGATCGGGTTGTGTAGTGAACGACCTTGGAGGCAGGTCCCAAAACCCAGCTGGGCCACTACGGTGGTGAGTCATGTATGGTTTGCCCAAGAAAGGAAAAATGGTACTCTTTTGATTGATTTATTTGAATTATTTTGGTAAGATTATATTCTATTTGATTTCACATTCAATTATTTAATTGTTGATTGTTCCAGTTCATTTTCATATGTTTATTTGATTCATGCAATCCTTTTTAAAGTTGAATAATTTTCAAATATAGTCGTACTGAGCCTTTCGCTCACATTTTATCTGTTTTAAAATCTTAACCCTAGGTGGATATCAGCATAGGTTTGGAGAAGAGTCCGTCGACCGGACTTACGAACAGTAGAAGTATTTGATAGGTTAATTTACTATTGAAGGCATGTAAGACTTTAACTTCTCTTTCATTCTGGACTGTGGTTGTTTTGTAATATTGTTAGTACTGTATGTGTATGCACAATATGTGGGCTAGTGGGACTCATACGCGTTCCACCCCATATTTAATTATTTTAATGTTATTTTTATTTGTTTAATTATTATGATGCTTCATCTATTTCTTTAACTTTTCTATTCAAATGATTTTAAAATTATCACCTTTTTATTTATAAATTTCATTCTAAAACCCTATTTTTAACTAAGTCTTTACTTAATTAATTTAATTAAACCACCACGTCACCTCCCGTACTCCGGGGCGTGACAAAAGGTGTTTCATTCGGATGGACCATAGCAAGACCTACGTGTGCAGTGTAAGAATTTACGTACGTAGCTATGTTTAAAGTGGTGGATGAAGGGTATAATATTAGGCAATTAATGTGGTTGGTGTCAGGAGTTCCCGTGAGTGATGTAATATGTTTCAATAATGAGGCCTAGTAACAGTAGGTGATCATCTTAATTACAGTCTGTGCGTACATCCTTGAAATATTTCTCATGTTCTTCTAATGTAATGTATTTGACATATGGGTTTTGAGCGTAATATTGTTCAATTTTTATGTTTTCTACATACATATTTACTTTCCAGTTCATTAATTACTCTCCGTCAACCTTTGTCCTAATTATGTCTGGACCAAACAACCTTGGCTCTAATTAATTTTCAATTAATTTGTAATAAGCACTAATTAAATAATTAGATCTCTAATTATTCATTACCATATTTGTCTGTACTGCAGCGTTTTGAAATGCTTGGTGAGCAGCTCACTGGCCTTCTCCCAACATATGTATTGAGAAGTATTAATTACAGAAGAAACTTAACCACCAAAAAAGAGATTATGGAGACAAAAATTGGTCCTCATATATTTTCCTATAATGATGCTTGTCAAGTGGTTGGCAATAGATTTATCTTCTCTCTCTCATATGACAATTATGTTAATTAAATATATTCTCATGAAGTCCGATCCACAATGGTAGAGCCTAAATGATGTGTAACTCTGTTCCAATAAGACAATATTGCCACGGTCTCGGTCGCCGTGAGAAAGTTCTCATTATTGAAATCTTTCGTGTGTTATCTGTTTCATATACAACTAGTCCAAATGCATATGCTGCCTAGCTGGATATATCGGTCCATAACAATCATTGATGTGTTGGGCAATATATATACATATATATATATAACTATATACATAAATATATACATATATATAATTATATATAGAGACATGACTAGTTCCTCCACCCTTGTAATTTAGCCCGTTAATTTAAAAATAAAAAATCATTTTCATCCTCATAATTTAAAACCTCATCAATTACTCACAAAATAATAGCCCTAGTCTATCCGATAGACTTTAGTTATGAATTTTAAGATTATTTTCTACTCTTTTATTTATTTTATGCATTTAGAACCCTATAAATAGGCTACATTAGAAGTTATTCAATGAAATTACAGAGAGAGTTTTCTAATATTTTTCTTGTTCTTCGGCATCCCTTCGAATCAATAAATTATTCGCGCCTTGTAATCCAGTGTTCTGCATGAATCAACATCCTACAATTCTATCTATCTTCTAGCATACAGATTGAATTAATGAATTTCTTGGTATTCTACTCGAATCACCAGGTAATAGGAATCTATGTTTTTTCCTATTTTTCTTTATACACTTCATCTATGCCTATTGGTATCAATGCCGAACGTTCCTATACATTGATTTTTATGTATGCCGCCTTCCCATAAAGTAGACTGTACGCATGTCACCGCTGACAATGCTTGCGCCACCCATGCCATCGCCGCAACCATACCTCTTTATGTCAGTCCTTTATGTCAGTCCCAAAGTACTTGCTCATGTCTAGGATCAACTTGCTGATATAGCAGTGAAGATCGATGTTATTGCCTTGCGATCTGAAAATGAATATTTTGAAGATGAATAGGAAATTTTTGAAGATGAGGAATAACTTGAAGACCCCCTTTTCTACGAAACCTTGACGAGGAGGAACTTTTCGACAGAGATGAAGATGATAGAGAAAGATTTGATCATGATCCATTCTTCAACAAGAGCGATGGAGAAGATAAAGATCAAATATTTAATTTTGATACAATCTTTGCCAACAACGATGGAGAAGGAGAAGACCAAGACAATTATTTTGGTTCACTATCTGAGAACATCGACAATGAAGAAGAAGAAAAAATTAGATTCAGCTTCAACCCTGGTCGTCGACAAAGAAGTTTTCTATTCTTTTTTTTTTTTTTTATCTCTTCTCTATATTACCTTCCTTGTGATTATTTCCAAGTTGGTCATGTTTAAATTCAATGTGATTGACTTTATTCTGCCTAGTCCAAAAAAAGGTTCACGCCCATGAGTTCCATAAATTTTTCGCTTCTAAGGAGTTTCATCCTGAATTCGTGAAGCGGATTGTAACGCCCCCACTGTACAGATGTCACAGATGCCGTTATATTCGTTTCGTAATACTTTTATTTATAAGATAAACTATTTAATAAAAAGGTAATTTGAAAACATAACCCAGGATCCATGCAATTTTTTTTTATATACATGTAAATATACATCAATATATTACTCATTTATAAGCATTCTTTAAATAGTTTATCTCACTAAATAATAAATTCATAATAAAAACACATAGACAAAATTTCTTACACAGTTCGACAGGCTGATCCTGTGACTTCGGCAAGCCGAACTCGACCGGTAGGCCGAAGGTCATCCATCGACAGGCTGCCCGAGGCTTTGCAAAATGGGGTTTTAAAATTAATAAGTTCGGCAGGCTGAAACTTAGCAGTTGGCAGGCCGATTAAACTCTTTGACAATCCGACCAGTAATGGTCGACAGGCTGAACTGTAAAAACAAAAATTTTGTTTAAAAACCAGTTTAATATTTCAAAGGTGGAAGGTAAATGATAAATCTATAAAATTAAAAATACCATAGTTTAAATCTTAAAAGTCCAAATAAACATGCTCTAAAAATTATAAAACATAGTCCGAAAATTTTAGAACTCCTTTTCTTGGCGTCTTCCGTTTGCAAATCATCATTATTAGCTCACACGTCCGTCAGTGTCCTCCACTTAATCAATAAGTCTCTTACCTTTATCTGCAACATGATGTAAAACTTGATTAAGCTAATGCTTAGTAAGTACATTTATAAATCTCACAACTTAAAACATTTTATGAACATCATCATAATTGTGCACTAGGCACATTTTCATAAGGAACATATCTTTCTTTACATTGTCCATATAAAATTTTATTCATTTTATCTTAAGGGCCCAAGTGTTGCACCATAACATTATCATCATAGGTGCCCCGTCATGAGAGGAGAGGGGTAGCTAATCCTAAACCAAACATGACATCATAACTTATCATATCATAACATAACATATCATTGGGTGTGCAACACTTCTTTAGGTGATACATATATACATATTTATACTTTCATGCTTGAAAAACATTATCATCAAAACATGCATAAACTTTCATAATAATACTTCATGTAAAATCATCATGAGAAATCGTCATAAAACCATCATGAACATAGATTTCAAACTTTTCATAAACTCATACTTTTCATAAACTTATACTTTTCATAAACTCATCATGTTGCAGATGAGAATGTACTTACCTCAATAAGCTTACTTAACCTTAACTTGTAGGTGACGACGCCGCGGTCTCGATGTGCTCACTTCATAATGTGTTCATGTCATACATTCATTTAACAATAACAATTAACATTTATTTTCAATGAATTAATCACCACAACATAACATCCATTTCATATAACATCACACATATATTCATCTCTTGAAGCATGACAATTCATACTACATTTTTCATTAACCATAAAACATTAAAACAACACTTTCAACACAATCATAATTCTGACCTTCATGAATTCCTAACTTAATTACTCAACATTCACAATCAATTAGGGTACCAAATTTGGCAGGAACAAAAATAACATAAAAACATATCTCCATGATTTTTCGTTGGTCATAAAAATCACATTTAACAATTTAAATAAATCACATAACATACAATACATATTCTGCCAACAATACAATTCAGTGAGCAGTCCCCACAAACATTCATATAATAAATTGTTTATATTCCAAAATAATTCCATAAAAATCCTACATACATTAGACACTAATAACCGTAACATATCCAAAAATCACCTCTAAATAAATTCCATATAATCCAAAACATGCATTAAAAGACAGAGGCAATAATAATTTCATTGTGTCAGGCAGTGAGGTACATACATTTATCACATTCCAATAATTAAAATTAAATTATTTGGGCTCTAAAATTCTTATGACAACCTTCTAACATATAATTACAGAAGTAGAAAATATTTCATCATCAAAATAATCTCATTAAATCGTTCAAAAACTTCATCCAATAACAATCTCTCTATTCACTGATAAAACAGTCTTAAAAACCTAGTCCTAATGAAAATTTCACAACACATAAAATATTAATAAAATCATCACCAAACTTTCTAGTTCATAACTTAACATATTCATGATCATATTTGCCAAATTTCATGCAAAATAACATTCATTTGCATTATGAATAAAACCTATATTTTTATGCATCACAGACAATCAGCAATACTTTCCTATGGGTGGCAGAGAGAAGAAAATTCATAACTGATCGTAGAAAAATCTAATTGAGGTGAAATTTTGAGGGTTAGCACATAACAATACATGAATAACATATTAAAAATTTATAGCAAAATGAAATTCCTAGACTAAAATATAGCATCCGAATTTAGGGGGAAAATATATATATTAGAAATACCAAAAAAAAAATGAACCTTTACCTTAATACGAATTTCTTCTCAAAACTCCTTCGAATTCACCCAAAAAATTTTCAATATTTCTTTCAAATTATGGTAGAGGAATAGAGAGGGAGAAGAGGGAAAAGAACGTCAAGAAGAGAAAGGGTGAGAGAGAGCACTGGAATTGCTGCGTTTCTTCTCAAGGCACTAGACTCTTCTTCTAGATTCATGAGGAAAGCATAGTAAGCTGCGTTCTTTTGCCCTTCGAGACACGCCTTTTCAAGACACTCACTCATCAGTGGATCACCACCACCTTGGTAAGTGATCGTTGTCCCCTAATCGGACGCTAGGGTTACTTTCCTAAGTTGGTAGTCTAACATTGCATTATACTTCAATAACTAGGATTACATCATATGAACTCATGGGGATTACAATCAAATCACTTTTCAAAACCTCATCTCCAATCTTTATTTTACAAGCTTTACATATACTATTCACACACACCCGCCCCAAGGGTGAAGCTATAACTAAGGGTTCATCAAACTCTTCTATCTCAAATCCTAAGGCATGTACAAAAGAGCTTGAAATAAGAGAATGAGTGGCACCAGTATCGAATAATACATGTGCTAAGGACTAGGAAACCATAATCATACCATCGACAACCGCATTATTGGTCTGGGCATCTGAACTCCCTGATGTCATCGTGTGAACTTGTGCTAGAGCTTTCCCTTTACCTCTACCAGCACTACTAGATTCTAGGTTAGCTGGCCGATACTGCTACAATGAAGGCGACTACGCACTGGCTGTACTTGGCACTCAGTATTGAGGGGCATTACGTTGAAAGTTCTGCGGTTGGTGTCCTTGTGCTGAATATAATAGTTGCTGAGGAGAGAACTAATGGAACTGAAGCTGAGGGTACTGTAAGGCTGAGGTAGAGTTTGAGGCTGGGGCTGATGACTAGCTCCTTCCTAGTCTAAAGTCCTAGGCGAGCATTCCTGATCAAACAATTCCTCTTAATGTGTCCAAGCTGCTTGCAATAGTGACAATGAAAGATGTAGGGGTTGCTACACCCACTGCTAGATAAACTGCTGCTGTCGTTGTTCATGCCACCCTGTTTATTCTTTTTTGGAGTCGGTCGACTATTGATGCTCCTCCTGCTACTCCTCTGTGGTACTCCTGACGCCTTGGCTCGATTCTCATAGTACTATGTGTAATCATTTTCCACTGATATTGTTGATGACACAAGCTCTTCGAAGTTCCTAAGTCGTAGGGCAACCACCTGTCGTGGGATAGGGGCTTTGAGTCCTTCCTGAAACTTAATGCACTTCTCACATTCCGATGCCATTGTAGAGGGAGCAAACCTGGTCAATTCATTGAACTTCGCTTCATATTCCTGAACTGACATATCACCCTGCTATAACCTATAAAATTCTACCGCCTTTTGGTCCCTGTATCCTTGTGAAAAGTACCGATCGTAAAATAGTTCCTCAAACCTATCCCAACTGATATTACCATTGTTTTCCAAACGTTTAGCTTGCTTCCACCAGGTTTTGGCACCACCTTCAAACTTATATGCCACAAATTCCATGCGATACTCCGCCGGCACACCAAGTGTATCCAAGAGTTTCACGATCGAATCTAGCCAATATTTTGCCACTTGCAGGTCTCTAGCTCTATCAAAAGTCAATGCAGACGCACATCAAAATTTTTTAAAGTACGAATGTCGGCGACTAGCATCAGAATCAACTAGTCTTGCCCTTGCTGCCATCTGCTAGAATGTAACAAACATGACCCTCATCATGCCCTCATCATTGTCGAACTCAGCGTCAACTGTCGAACATCATCTATGTGCTATTCTTTCACTTTTGAAAACAAAGTTTGGACTGTCAGTGGTATTTCATTGCCATACCTATATGTGCACAATTCCCAAGGTTCCTAACCTTGAGCTCTGATACCATTCTGTCATGCTTTAGAGTACAAAAGGTGATGTGACGATTTAATTAAGTTAATTAAGTGAAGATTTGGTTAAAACTTAGGTTTTAGAATTAAAATTTATTAATAAAAATGTGATAATTTAAAACCTTTTTAAAGCAGGTAATTATAATAATTAAACAAATAGAAATGACAAAGTAGACAATGAGAAAATAATAAAGAAACAATAAGGAATGAGAATGGGTCCCATGGACCCTCATCTTATACACACATATAGTACTGACAATATTAAATTACAACCACAGTCTAAAATAAAAGAGAAAGTTAAAATTATACATGACTTGAATTGTTTGTACTACAACCTACCCAAATCTTCTACTGGTCGTAAGTCCGGTCTATGGACTCTTCTTTGATCCTAAGCTACTATCCATCTAGGTGGAAAAGATTTTAAAACAAATAAAAAGTTAGTGAAAGGCTCAGTAGGACTATAATTTGAAGACATTTAATTTTAAATGAAAATTTCATTATTCAAATAAGTTATAGAAAACAAACTGGAACAAATAAATAAATAGATGAAAATTCAATAAAAGTTTATCTTACTAAAATAGTTTAATTGGTCGACCAGAAAGAATATCATTTTCTTTTCCTAGGCAAACCTTATATATTTTACCACCATAGTAGCCCAGCTGAGTTTCGGGACCTGCCCCTAAGGTCGCACTCTCCACGACCCAATCTCTGATATGGCATCATGCTCTTAAATATAATTATATATATCTTTCTATGATTATTAAAATCTCTTTTTACCAAATATAATCATTTACATTCATTATGAGGTTTATTATGAAAAATCACCTCAATTTTACTGTTTATAAAATTAATCAATAAAAATATATTTTCAACCAATCATTGAAAACATTTTTGTTAAAAATTCTTTAAGGTCAAAATATTTAAAACTGACTACCAAGGAAGGGGTAGAAGTCCTACCTCAATACTCGTGCCAGTGTCCCACACCGCAATCCCAGTCCGCTATACGTTAGCTTTGCGAATCTACGAATAACCCTAGATATATATAAACCACGTCTATCAGTATCTAACTTGAGATTTCTTAGGATACTAAACTATCTCACAATGTCCTAGTGTGTCATTTAGGTTCATAAAATCATATTGTGACATTAAAATCTTAATCGGGGTTCAAAATAGCAAAAACGGGTGAAAAATAACAAAATTTCATCATGCCTGATTGGTCTACCGGTCGCCCTGGTTCAACCGGCCAAATTGTGCAGCTCGGCCTGCCGAAAAATCAGGTCTGGTCGGCTGAACATTTTCAGGTTCGGCCTACCGGTCGTATGAATCCAACTTGCAAAACTCAAAAATCCGGCCTATTGAACACGAAGTTCGGCCTATCGATCTAAAAAAATTTCAGAATTTTTCAAGCACGGGTTTCAGCCTCCCGAGCCCAGATCTTCATTTTAACTTGTTTTTCTCAGTTCTCATGCATGGAAATCATATCTAGATAATAGAAAAACATTATAGAACACTTTTAAATCAATTTAAACAAGATTTGGACAAAGATTTTGAAAAATCCCAAAATTGAAGAAAAATGAAGAAAAATGAAAAATTTTTATTTAAATCTATTTTTTATCAAAAAAAAACTTAGATTCTAGATGTTCTAAGTTCCTCTAACCTAGATAGATGGTTTTCTTAGCTTAGGAAAACTCAAATTTCAAAATTCTAAGAAATTTGGAAAGTTTAGAAAAGTTTAGAAATTTTGAAACTAACCTCAAATCGAAGCTTTAGATCGTGTTTGCGGTTGCTCAATCACGTTTTCGAGTCTTCAATCCACTAAACCGAAGCTTGGGCTTGATATTTTGATTCAAAAATTTGAGAGGGAATTGAGAGAGGATGAGAGGCAGAGTGAGAGAGAGAGACACGCACAGGAGAGAGTGAGAGTGGAGTGAAAGAGAGGGGGAGAGAGAGGTATAAATAGAGAGAAAGACGTGGGCGGTTTTACTGTACAGAAACCGTGTGCCGTCCACGGTTTTATAAAACAGACATTTTGACAATTTATTTTATTTTAAAATAAAATTCAAAATCACAAATAAAAAATAATTTACAGTAATTAAAATCCTTAAAATAATCAAAACAACATTAATTTAGAAATTTCACAAAATGTTCAAATTAAGTTTAAAATACTCATTATGGTACATTAATTCACCATTTTACTCATTAATAATATTTAATTAATTTTGGGACGTTACAAGATGAGAGTGTAAAATGGTGGGGTCATCCTTTTTTTTTTTTGGTTGGAACTGTTTGATTAAAGGGAAACTTCACTCACTTCTTTATATTTTTGACACATCAAAATTATTCTTTAGCAGCTCTAGTCCTTAGCCTCGACAAATTTTTCTAATCAACAGGCGCCTCGCATGATAACTTGAACTAGAAATTTTATACAAATAGTTACGTAAAATGTTAATTAAAACCCTTGAAATTACAACTTTTCAATTAAGTGTCATGTATTAAAATTGAAGAAAAAAATTATTGAGTGATCTACTAAAAGATAGGTTTAGAGACTAAAATATGAAGAAGATACACAAAGTTTTGGGACCACTGATGCTTACAACTTATAGTTTAATAAAGAATCAATTGATGATATCTTTTCAAATCAATAAGTAATCGAAAAACTAACATAAAAAAAAAAAAAAGGGTTAGCCATTAATTATTCACACACCCTAATAAAGGAAAGGTGGAAAACCTTGCGATGTGACCCATCATGGGTTTTGTCCCATATTGCTGCTTACAAGGCCCTACTTCTACAATTGTTTCGCGGAAAACGCCTCTTTTACTTTGGGGCAGTGAAATGTCAGAACTGAACTCTTAGTGAAACCATCATGCTTTTCGCATTGAGATCCTGAGATCCTGGGAAGCTTAGGATCAAAGCAAATGTTTTATTAGCAAAAAAAAGGCTTTCTTTTAGGTAATTTTGTGGTAGAGAGAGCTGTTTCAGTTGCTGTATCCTCTGTCATTCCTTCCAAGAACTAGGCAACAATACGTGGGGTCGAAAAAAATTCAAACATTGATTGCAACAATTTCAATTGATTTTTTCTCCTTTTTTTTCCCCTACTTTTTTGTTTACAAACAAAGCACAACCTTAAGAATGGAGGCCCTGCTAAAAATACAAAAAGAGAAAAAGGAAATCAAGAAAAAAGAATCACAACCTCGAATTTGAGTATATGTCATCTTATGATCTTCTATCGTTTTGTTTCTCATACTTGTACCAAACAATCAACAAATTGACTGCATGGGTTGGCTGGTACATTCGGACGCAATGTTCAGTCAGATCGAAAAATTGCTCTTCTAGTCTGCGGCTTCTTCTGCAACTCTTGATGGCTGAACTATTTCACCGCTGCTGCTCAGTCTCGGAACTTGAGAACTATTTGTAGGCCTCTGTAATGGCTTCAGAGCAGCCATGATCTCAGCAAATGTGGGTCTCAATTTTGGATCTCTGCATTGTTAATTAGGTCAGGTGTAAGACCTAAGTGAGTTAATGTAAAACTGCTAGATAATTAAAGGAAAAGTTTGGAACTCAAAGAAACAATCAAGAAAACCAGTTGTATCTGATTTTCAAATCTCATGTGCTGCTACCAGTTTGATTATTGGGATAGAATCACATTGCAAGTTGTGGAAGACTTAAACTTTGATCAAGGAAAATTGATTAAAACCACTAGGCATAAATAATTTAAAAATAACAGGTTCGAAACCTGGATGAAAAACAATAACTAAGTGTATGCTCACGTCTGCCAGCATCTTCTGATGATATCCGCAATTGCAGGATCCATATCATCAGGAATGTCAAGTCGGCGATGTTGAAATCCAACCGCACCAACAACTTGCATGGGGTTCATTCCCCCCCATGGTTGTTGCATTGTAGAAAGTTCCCACAATATGACCCCAAAGCTATAAACATCGCACCTGCATATTGAATAACCGGTTTATTCAATTACTTCATAAGCCACATTCGTTATACTTGAGAAAGAAAAGAAAAAGGCATACTTCTCATCCGAAGGTTCATTTCTTAGCACTTCGGGAGCCATCCATTCGGCCTGAGAGAATAGGACAACTAGAAATCAATCAAAGAGCTAGCATAAGAGTTGACAGTCGTCAAAGGCATATAAAAAAGCAATTACGATCGAGGACTGTCGTGTATATATATATTAAAGAAATGAGTGAAAACCCCTAAAAGAGCCTATGGGAGATGTTAGCAACAAGAAACACTTTTCTTAGATAATTTAACAATAAAGGTTTCCCTGTCCACAAGTTTGATCCGTTGTTGACCAGCTGCTGTAAAAAAGACAATCATATTATTGCTTACCGTTCCGGCGGTAGACCTTGAAGAGAGAAATGTGCTGTGCTTCATTTTAGAGAGTCCAAAATCACAGACCTAATAGAAGGTGCTAGAATTAAAGTCACATTAAATTGGTTATTGAGAGTATATATTTACTCGATAATCCAATGGAGATAAGAAATCACCTTCACTACCCAATTTTTATCAACAAGAAGATTTGGGGACTTCAAATCACGATGTACAATCACCGGTGTGCAATTATGCAAATAGTTCATTCCCCGAGCCTGAAAATTTGATTACATTGCAGATAAATATCACAATTTATCAGTATTTAAAAAAACATATGGAAAATTGAAAGAATAGAAAAAAGAATGGAAAAAGCATACAGCATCAAGAGCCATTCTCAAACGCCTCCTTTCATCTAATTGGTTGTTAGGCCGATGAAGTAACCTATATAAACTACCTCTGCAACACACGATTATGTTTCAGTATTCCCCTTTCCCAGATCATTGACAGTCTCAGGAGTAAATTAAACCAGAACACAAATTTTCAGCCATGGGACTTTTATGATACAGATCAAAACAGGGAAAAAAAAAAGGAAGTATGGATCACTCTTCATCTTGTCTTTTGTATGACATGATAATGCATAGTATCATCTGTGAAATACACTCAAATATAAGAAAACAAGAAAGATATAAGACAAGATTGACAAAACATAAATTCAGTTTAACATCTCAATCTCTTAATCGATTAAAGTCCCATTGATGCCAAGTGATCGGGGCTAAAGGTAATATAGAGCAGCATGTCAAGCCAATGCTAGACATCAAACATAAATCAATCAAGGATGTAAAACTATTATTACCTTCTTTTTTCAAAAAAAAAAAAGGTAAAACTATTATTTATAATGTTTAAAGAAGTCACCCTACCATCTCAATTTCAATCATTTTACTACAAGAATCAAGGGCCGTTTCGTCGCAAACAGGGATGATTAAAACAATAAGTTCATTTTGCTAACACATACAATATAGACTACCAACAAACCTTGGAAGGAATTCCGTAACAATGGAAAGATTTGGAGCACGAGTTACAGCACCCATGAACAAGACAACATTCGGATGTCTGAGTCGTTTCATTATTCGAACCTTGCAATTTAAACAAGGAGGGAAAAACTAATAAGTAATCTTATATCTCAAAAAAACTAATAAGTAATCTTATATCTCAAAAAGCACACAAATAACAATGCAATGAAGAAATCCACAATGAAAGCATCGAGACGATTCCATGAAAACCGTCCTTAATAAATGAAAGCTGTTCACCTCTAAGAGAAAGGATGCGTAAATTTCTAAAATAGAAAAATTGAGATAAAAGAAAGCAAACGCTTCTACCTCCTTCATGAATTCTTCCAGTGATTCACCTGAAATTTCTTGGTCCAGAAACCTCTTTACAGCAACTTCCTACAAACAGTATAGGAAAAACATTTAATCTGAACTAAATAGCAATCATGATCTAGTTTATTTAATTGATTTCATTGTTTAAAAACTTTTTTTGCCAATCGCATATAAACATACTATGATTTAGTTGTCTTAGAGTATCTCACTGGCCAAAATGTTAAACCTCTGTTTGCAAAAATAGCCAAATCGTGGAAGGATAACTATAGACATAAAGCTGCTTCATGATTCGCAAACACATGAATACTTATATTTGCAGGACTAAAGACATGACTGACGTTATTATATTAGTGCAACAAGAAGGCTATTTTCAGGTTAAGGCATCAGAAAACTTACGGTCCCATGCCACTCTCCCCGGTAGACCTCCCCATAAGACCCTACAATAAAAAGGATGCACCAAAGGTGTGGAATTAAATTTATGGGATTAGGTTTATCAATGAAACTAATTACATGACAAGATCACATAATGCATATGGTTCAGTACCAAGTCCGATACGCTCACCCAAGCTGATATCCTCCCATGGAATTTCGCAGTCCGCGACATCATCAATTGAATCAGATTTCGTGCTATCATTGCCTACGGACTTATCTGATATTCTCTCTCCTTCTGAATGTGTGGCCACACCATCAAGCTCACGGTCGCCACTACCCCGTGGTTCATAACCACCACTATCTGTGTCTCCATCACTTCGCATGCCCTGCTCATACTGCTTGCTAACAGCTGCAGTCGATGCAACAACGGCTGCAGCAGTAGCTGTGGCAGCAGCTGCTACTGGAAGTTCGAGATTTGGATCAGCACTTGATTTTGCCGCAGCAACAACCATTGAAGAGTCAACAACAGCTGCCGCAGCAGCAACTGGGACATTTTTTGAATATTTCACAGGAGCCATTTCAGACTGTGATGAGATAATGTGTCCCGTTCTATCCCGACTATCATGTGTGACGTTGACCTTTAAACCTTCCACAACTTTTAGAGGCTCTGGTGGACCAGGACTTGCTTTAGAATAAACCCTGTTGTAAGGAAAAGAAGGCAGCAAGCAAGCTGGAGCAATATCGTCATGGGCTTTATTTTCTTGGGTTCCAATAACTTCCTTATTTCCACCCAAATCTTCTCTTTGGGAACTGGCCTCAACTGTCGATACATCTAATTGTTCTGGATAAGCTTCTGTAAATAGGTTTGGAGGAGCAACAACGCCACTTTCGAGCAATACATCGTGGAGTTTTTGAGCTAATCGTGGATTCTCTTTGGCAGCGTCTATCATGTATTTTGAAACATCATTCACTTTCTTTTTACGAACAGCAGGGGAGATAACACCTTCGGTCCAAGAAGGAGATCTTACATGCGCATAAGGATAACTAGCCCTGCCTGGAAAGTCCTGCACAAGCCCCCTCTCTACATTAGATGGTTTCTTTGAATCATCTGAGAGCATTTTGGATTCTCCCTCAAACTCGGTGGGCACAGCACCAGCTGGTTTTGCAGGAGCAGTTAATTCTTCTCTGTCATCAGATTCCCTTCCTCCAGAGAGAGGGTTTCTGAACTTAGATCTCTTTTCAAATGTCCCGAAGTCTGAATGATCTTCAAATGAACTTCCAACCCCACTGCTGGAAGAGGCTGCATGAGATGAGTCATTGTCTCTGGACAAAGGACTAGCAGAGAAGAAAGATTCATCATGCTCTATATGTGATCCAGATGCATCAGACGGAATAAGTGTACCAGGATCTGCCATTAGATCAACTATGTACTCCCTGAAATTCAGATTATAGGCATCTTAAAAGATCATATCAATCTGAACTCACTTCACTTCTTTTGACATGTAAGCAAACACTACAAAGTCAATTCCATGCTATAATAATGAACAAAACTATTTAAGATTTCTTTTCCATCATGATGTACTTTTCTGTTAAAAAAAAAAAAAAGTCTTGTTATGTCCTAGAAATCGTCTAAGCTCGCTTAGCATGCTCAAGTCGGAACTAAAGCATGAAACTCATTGTTTTTCACCGGTAAGTGGACAGGAGTTGAACCCCAGATCATGTGGGAGCGAACACAGGCCTGAGCACTCAACAGTCCTTTATGGTTTACATAGCATTGAATATAGCCAGTGTGTTTTAAAAATTAAAGATAGAAAGCATAATCTGACATTAACAAAAAATGAATGGAAAACAAGAGACAACCATGTGTGCAATCTAATTGACACATCTGCGTCACAAAAGTAAACTTAAGACAACAATTACCTTCCATCATTGATCTTTACAAAGTTCATTGCCACATCACTGGAGCCAGTATACTGTTGTCCCTTCACAAGCCGGCAAGGGATGCTCGCACTATCAGCCAAAACCTATGAAATCAAATAGGTTGGAAAGAATTGTCGAGAAGACAAAAAACCAAAAAAACAAAAACAAAAACAAAAAACAAAACAAAAAAAAACAAAAAACAAAAAAAAAACAAAAACAAAAACGAAAACAAAACGACAAAACAAAAAAAAGACAAAAACAAAAACAAAACGAAAACCAAAACAAAACAAAGCAAAACTACAACATATCCCTTAAATCAGATGGAGCAAAAAGAAAGAAGTATCCTTAAATCCATTTGATGAAGAAATCCACTGTGATCTGAAAATCTTGACTCCTCAAAGACAAAAAAACTTCTTCTTTCTTCAAAATCCTCCTATTTCTTTCCAACCACTAAACCTAAAATAAGAAGCATTCCTATCTCAGTAACGAAGGCTTAGAAAGCATGGAGTAACACTATCGTATGATTTTCATACATGCCACAGTGAAAAGTTTTAAGTGATACCAGTCAAAAATGTGAGAACTACCAATTACTAAGTGGTGTCCCTCAATGCGAAGTACACACAAACTTTTTCAATAATTTTTTATCCTAAAAGATAACTGAACAAATATGTAAAACAAGACTTCTAACAGGAAATATCAACAGTCCTTGGCATGACAAAACAACCGAAAAAAATTCTAATGAAAAGTTAGGAAAAGTTACTAAGCTTGTTATCACCAAAGTGAGCAAATGGATTTATTCCCTGAAACACAGTTAAAATTTCTGCATTTACTTTCTCCCTTTATATTGCTTTGAGGGAACAAATTCCCTAATTCTCTCCATTTTATTTGGGAAGCTTGGAACTCTTGGTTATTCACCAGGTAGGTGGCCCTGAATTATCGTCGGATGAAATTGTTTCAAAATTATTTAGAAACTCACAATGGCCTCAGCATACCTCTAGGTTTAAAGTTCAACATCAACATAGACAAGGCAATATAGCCAGAACACTGGCATCTGTTCCAATTCAAATATAGATGTGGTATGAAATAAAATGAGACAAACAAAGTTGTGAAAGTTTCTTGTAGAAATTAAGGACACAATGAGAAGATATATTCTGTTAAATCTACAAATGATAGAGTGTAGGCTATTGAAGATTTACCAATACTGAAATATGTGCATACAACATTGCTGAATTGGTTCAAATCAAAACTAGAATGTAAAGTACCTTGAACAGTAATGCGCGATGCCGAGCCAATCCAATTTTCAAAGAACCAAGTGGCAGAACCATGCCGCCAATGGTTGCTTTCAATTCTGAAGTGAGACTTTGCCATTCTCTCAACATGCTTTCAGGATCTCCAACTGGCCCACCCATACAGTTAGCAACTAAAACTGCAAGTTTTTGCACCAAATCGCTATTTACAAAAACCAAAGAATCCGACCTTGACTTTACAGCCATCTCAAGAGCCATCTGCTCCAGCTTCAACAAATTTGAATCAGCCGCCCTATTGACCAAAACTGCTTCCCAGGTGACACTCTCTGACACAGGAGTTCCTTGCAGATCAACAAGGGAAGGCATTCTTTCTGACGTAGATTCAGTCAAGATTCCATTGAGGTCATAGAAGCCATCCAAGATCTTGTCATCATAGCTAAGAGCATTGTAATTCTGTGAAGCATGCATAAATCTATGATATGAGACAGGTTAGCACGGAATAAAAATATGAAAGTCAAGAAAGAAGCAAAGCATAGCATGAATCTCTTCCACATTGGAATTATTTCCAACAGAAGAGTCTAAAACCTAATATAAGATCTGAGTCAAAGCATGGAATTTTATAAGAAATGAGCAGAACTGTAATAACCACTTTGCTTTGCCCCCATAGTTTATGCTAAATGTGACTTTGTAAAATGGTTTAAACAAACACACTATTTTGAAAGGTATAAGATTTTGTAACATCAGTTTCCTAATTGAGAAAAACAAGTAGCATAAATAATGAAAGCCTATTTTCATTTGTTCAATATGACGATCAACAATTAAAATGCTTCCTGGGAATTTTCAATATTTTCTACTCAACTGCTAGCTCAAAGAAACAATGGTTTTTAAGCTCACAACTACATTCTAAGGGGGGGAACAAAAGGCACATGATACTTCCCCTTCCCTAACATAAGAAAAATCAGAGGCTAAACCATTCTGAAAACTGATACAAAACGAACATAAATTGAACAAACTAACCGTTTCCCAGGAATGACAGGAAACTTCTAACTGCACAATGGATATCATAATTGTGACCAACCATGATAACTAGGCACCAATGTATAGCCCAAATAACAAAAACTAAAAGCACAGCTTCACCCAATTTCTTCCCCATTTATGCCTGAATGTAGACTCCATTATTTGGTCAATTCAATAAAGAAAAAATTCAAGTTGCTGACACTGGTAGGAGTTGAACATCAAGCCATTCTGATAGAGACTCTCAACAATATTGTCTACGCTTTAAGCATTCAACTGAATTTAGCAGTCCAATTTCCCTATCTGTCATCACAGGCAACAAAAGGGGAAGGGAAAGAACAGAGCTCACAAAAGCCATGGGAGTGACACTGATAGCTTCCTGGACTTTTTCACAACCTTTGAGAGTTTCATAATCTTAAGAACAACTTAAGTTTCATACTTAGCACCAACAGTATAGAATCAACCGTCAAATACATTTTTTTTCTTTTTGTTTTCGCTTTTAAAGTCAACTCGAGCAAACGGGCTGTTTATTATAACCTTGTACATTTTGGAATCCATATGAGCAATATACCACAAAAGGTAAGTTTGCAAGACAATCCAAAGAAGACCAAAATTAATAAGCTGTTAAATACTTGTACCCCAACTAAACAGCCAATGAAGTTAGAAAGACAACATAACATTCGCATTAACAAATGAAGCAAAGTTAAATCATTATGGCAGATTAAGAAAGAAAAACTTACCCAATATCTGTAGGCAACAACTTCAGCTGGAGTATTATCCGGAGCACAAGAGCCCAAACTAATCTGCTTCACAGCCTCAATCTGAACTGCCTCAGGATCCTCCCTGGCACTCAATTCCAAAGCCAATTGTATCTGATACTCTTCCTCTACGTCAGGATCCCACGAGTCACTCGACCCTGAATCTCGCTCCAAACCGGTACTAAGCGCAACTGCTGCATCAGCTGGTCCATTCCTCTCACCTCTTGTCACATTGGAAGAAGATGATGATGATGATGATGAAAGGGCAGAACTATGTCTATGAGCAACTGAATTCAACCATCCTGAAAGCCCAGAAAAGGATTTGTTATGATCACGATTATTATGATGGGACCTAGAGTGCAAAACCATGTCAGGAGAAGACCCTTCAATGGATTTATTACTACCCCTTGATGAAGTTGACCCTTCTCCACCATCTTCTGATTGATTGGACATTATATGTAGCTTCTTAAGAAGGTTCTTCATTTGTTACTTCACTGAGCTAAAGTTTTGAATGCTAAAGGAATAAAAATCTGGCCATAAACATCTCCATTGTCTTGGACCAAGCATCAAATCTGAATTTAAATCCCCAAAAAAAAAAAAAAAAAAGAGAGACAGAAAAGGTGCAAGTTCAATCTAATCCAAAGAGAACACACCCCCCCTCCCTTTTTTTTCCTACGTCTTCTTCGTCTTCTTTGCTTATTACAAAGCCAAACCCCACGAGGGACTCCAATACAAAATCAAACGCATCATCCAAAAGCCACGAAAGGAAAACGATTTCGAGTAGTAGCAGTAAAACTTCAAGTCCCAGATGCTTTGATGGAAAGCTTCAACCTTTTTCTTTTTAATGAAAGGAAAAAAAAAATTCAATCTTGAAGATAACACACGATACAACAACGAAGCAAATACTCCGACACCCAATAAAAGAAATTAACAATTTCACAACCTGTAGTCAATAAATAGCATTTTTTTTTAATTGAGAGAAAGGGATATCTCAGTTTGTGTAAAGAGAGACGAAGATGAGCATTGAAAAGAGAGATCGGCTACACGGTAAGTATTAAAAAAAACATTAAAGGAAAGAAGAGAGAGAGAGAGAGAGAGAGAGAGAAGGGCAGGGAAGACAGAGAAAGAAAGAGCAGAGCAAAGATCAGCGAGTGGAATAGTTGGACCTCCAAAGATCACCCACTTGAGTTGAGAGAGGGACTTTTCACGGTCCCAGAAAACAAACCTCTCTCTCTCTCTCTCTCTCTCTGTCTCTCTCTCCCTCTGTCTCTGTAAACTATAAAACTATAATAATAACTGTATCTTTCGCTGTAGAGTTTAGACTCCCTTGAGTTTGCAGTCTAAAACACAAATTAATAAAAAAAAGGAGTTTTGGAGGAGAAGCAATACAGAAAAAAAAAAGGTCCATTTATTTGGGATCTTATTAAAATCACATTAAAATAGAAAGAATATATAAAATAGACGGCCGAAAAATAAGGACTTCTGGAAAACAACCACTGCCATAAAATCCACAAAAATTGAGAAAGCTCTAGAAGGAATTTTTATGGTAATAGATTATCACGAGTAGTACATATTTAATCTAATAAAAATAACATTGAAATTAAAAGGCATATAAGTATATAATTTACTAAGGTCCAATAATTTAGACTTGTGTGTCAACATATTTTTGCGTTGCCAACGTTGAATATTTGAAGAAAACAATATTAGTGGCAGCATGAGTTGGAAACTGGTGGGTAAGTAAACTCTTGATTGTTCACAGGGAAACAGAAAATGGAATATTAGTTGGCCAAGTTGGAAAAGTAATGATGTATATTCTCGGCTCAAACTTTTTGCCATTTCTTGCGAAATATGATCTTGTCATCTCTCAATAAATTCGGTTTCTTTATTTTCTAACTAAACGACAAATCTCTTTTAAAATTGGAAGTGGTTATTGCTCACCTTCCAATCTTCCAATCAAAAACTAAAAACCATTTGTATTGCACCTACTCAACTGCAGCCGGCTTTTGATGGTGCATTTGATAATTATATATGCATTTTTCCATGTGATGGTCATGCTTAATTTTCACAATTTTAATGCAAAAAATAGGTTCTAAGAATGTATAATATAACGGGCGTGGGAAAAAACCCGCCCCATCGACTAACCACGTAAGGATCGATGCATCATACTCAAATACCAAGAATTTGGTAAGCAGCAAAATAACAAGAATTTCGTACCACCTGTCATTCAATGAGTGATAAAATTACTCGTTATATTAAAAAAAATAAAAATAAAAAAATAAAAACCTCTTGAGTTTGAGGATGCTCTTGCTTAACATTTCTTTTTTTGTCCATCAGGTTCGAGTCTTATAGTCTCCTGTGAGACTTCTGCTTGAACAATAGTTATTGATGTATTGGGATTGTGAGACAAGCAGAGACCTTAAGTCGTCAAATAAAAAAATTTGGTATAAGGTCTTGACTGCTCTTTTTGTAACCTCAAGATTGCCAAAGTAGTGAAAGGGATGGAGGGCGAGACGTGGACCATTAAATCCCTCGTATCTCTTTTGTGGTGAGAAAAAAAGTGACATTTATTATGATATATTGAAATTATTTGATTAGAACCACGCTTATGTCAACACCGCAACTCTCGTCATTTTTTCTTGATAAATTTTTTTAAAAAAATATGTTTACCTATTAAGTATATTTATACTAATATTTTGTGTAATGAAAAATACTTTTGGGGTTGTATCTATTAAATATATAATATCACCAAAGGAAAATTACATTTTGTCTCAAAATTTACTTTTTTATTATTATTATTATTATTATTAGTAGATGAGAGATTTGAGTTCTATACTTTATAATAAGACTTAGTGTGAAATTATTGATAGGCTTTGCCTGCATTCACAAATTTAGTTTATTATTCTTTCATGTTTTAGTAAAATGAGCTATAATTAATTATTATCAAATGAAAGTCACACTTGATGGCTGATATTTTATTTCTCCCTTAATTGAAGTTAAAAATGGCATATTTGAGTCACGTGTTAGAAATTGATGAAGTTGAATATCTTCTATAAATATCTCAAGAATCAAACACATATTTATGATACAAGCTTAAATCTTTTATCAAAATATAGTTGGGAAATTGTAACACCTGATCATTTTAAGTACATTAAAAATACAATAAGTTAAAAGTTATGTAAGACAAAAAAGTTTAAGGAAAAATATTGTATAATAATACAAAAAATTACACAATATTAGAATAATATAGTATAAGAAAGTACACTGATAAAATTATATAGTTAAAAATTACACTACAAAAGTACTACAGTGTAAGAATTGGACCGTTTAAGGTTAAACAGTACAAAAATTAGGCTGTTTAAGTTAAAGCAATATAGGACTAATACTATTTGGAGAATATGGATGAGTAAGGAATGCTATAGCAGTATGGAAAACATAGCAATATAAGAAAAATACTGTCAATATAAATTTAGACCGTACAAAATTAGATAATATTGGAATTTCATTATGTGATGATGGAAATAAGTATGGGAGGTTATAGGACCTCATGAACTATATGGAAAAGAATACCAGCAGTATGAGAAAAATACTGTCAGTATAAGCTTGGACTGCGTAAAAAGTTTAGTAGACACTCAATGGATTTTGATTGGGCCACCACACCATGAAATGTGGTCCAATCACTTAAGGCCACCCAAGGAACCCACTTGATTACCATGAGTCAAATGGTGACTCACCACCTTTAAAAAAAAAGAGAAAAAGAAAAAGGAAAAGTTGAATTAATCCTTGATATAAGAGATCAAATGTGGTCACCACGGTGGAACAAAAAAAAAAGAAGAGAAGAACGTGAAAAGGAAGAAAGAAAGAAAGAAAGGAAAGGAAAGAAAGAAAGGAAAAAAAATGACCATATTCACCTAAGAAAAACCGTTCCCTCCATGATCACTTTCTCCCTCAAGTTTTGGTGAAATTCAAGCCTCCAAATCAAGCTTAAGGCAAGCCCTAATATTTTAGTGCAAAGTTTTGCAACTTTGGAGGTAAATTTCTAAACTTTTTCTAAGGGTTTTAGTGAATTTTTTTTCAAGGATATTGTAACACCCCGAAGTTGATTAAATGGTATTAGAGTGTAAAATGGTGAATTAGTTTGCCATGATGAGTGTTTTGAACTTAATTTGATTATTTTGTGAAAATTAAGAAACTTTGTGTTAATTTACTCTTTTAGTGATTTTTAATTATTCTAAATTGTTTTTAATTGTTAATTTAATTTTCAATGAAGCAATTTGATTTTGAAAACAGTGCATTGTTGCACACAGTCTTGTGCAACCACTTTTTCTCTTTCTCTATTTATTTTCTCTCTCTCTCTTCCTCTCATTTTTCTCATGCTCATTTCTCTCTCCTTTCCCGCTCGCGCTCTCTCTCTCGGTTTACTCTCTTTCTCCCTTTTTCTCTCTAAAATTTTGAAACAAATTTTGTTTTCAAGCTTCGGGTTAGAAGATTGAAGGCTCGGGAACAAGATTCAACAACAAAAATATCGTTTTCAAGCTTCGATTCGAGGTTAGTTTTTTAACTTCAAAAGTTTTTCAATTTTTTAAATTTTCTTGCATTTTGAGATCTAAGCAATTTTGAGCTTAGAAAAGCTTGGATCTAGCTTAGAGTAACTTAGATTAACTAGGATTGAAACTTTATTTCATCAAAAACGGATTGGAATTGAGATTTTTTATTTTTCCTCTATTTTCTCTATTTTTGGATTTTTGAGAAAATCTTGTTTAAAACTTGTTTTAATTCATTAAAAAGTGTTCCATTATGATTTCCTATAGTTTATGATGATTACCCATGCCTGAGAATTGAGAAAACAGGTTAGATTTGAAGATTTGGATTCGGGATGCCGAGAACCCGTGCGTGAAAATTTCTAGAATTTTTCCAGATCGACAGGCCGAACCTCATGTGCGGCAGGCCAGACTCAAAGGATTAGTAGGCCGGATTCATCCGACCAGCAGGCCGAACCTGGAGATGTTCGGCCGATCGGACCTGTTCTTCCGGCAGGCCGAACTAGGGAAACCGGCAGGCCGACCGAGCAAGGAAAAACTTTTGTGATTTTCACCCGTTTTAACTGTTTTGAACCCTGATTTAAATTTCAACTTTATATAATGATTTTATAAACCTAAATGGCACACTAGGACATCATGAGATGATTTAGTATCATAGGATACCTCGGGTTAGATACTAATGGACTAAGTTACTATGCATTTAGGATTGCGCGTGGATCCGCGGAGCTGACGTATAGCGGACCGAGATTACGGTGTGGGACACCGACACGAATATCGAGGTAGGACTTCTACCCTTTTTCTTTGGTAGCCCTATTTCAAAATGATTCTGGCCAAAAATGGATTTTTATCAAATGTTTTCAGTAACTGATTGGGAAATGATTTTGTTTAAATATCTTTACAAACGGTTGCTTGAGAAATGTTCATAATGAACTTCATAATGAATATAAATGATTATATCTAGTAAAGAAGAGATTTTATTAATCAAAAAAGATATATATAAATGTATATATATTTGAGGGCATGATGCCATATCAGATATCGGGTTGTGTAGTGAACAACCTTAGGGGCAGGTCCCGAAACCCAGCTGGGCCACTACGGTGGTGATTTATATGTGGTTTGCCCAGGGAAAGGAAAATGGTATTCTTTCTTGTTGGCCTATCTGAATTGTTTTGATAAGATTATATTTTTATTAAATTCTCATTTAATTATTTATTTGTTTAATTGTTCTAGCTCGTTTTCTGTATATTTATCTGGTTTACGAAATTTCTTTTAAAATTGAATAATTTTCAAATATAGCCCTACTGAGCCTTTCGCTCACATTTTTATTTGTTTTAAAATCTTAACCCTAGGTGGATATCAACATAGGGTTGGAGAAGAATCCGTCGACCGGACTTACGACCAATAGAAGAACTTGGTAGGTTAAATTACAATTCAAGGCATGTAAGATTTTAACTTCTCTTTTATTTTGGACTGTGGTTGTATCATAATATTGTCAGTACTATATGTGTG